>OZ010587.1:12124965-12184965 GCA_963932145.1 Acanthosepion lycidas
AAATTTTCTAGTCTTTGTTAACAGCCAGTCTATGAGAAGAATTACTCTGGATTCCAGTCTAGAAAAAGAACACTGAATTCAAATGAGCCATGATTATTATGTCCTAAAGAGAGATGACATACAAAAATACAAACATTATTTCTTTTTTAAATGTTCGTGGAGTTCCTCTCTATAACGCTTATGTAAATTTTTGGCTAATAAAGCAACAATATCTGGTCTCAAGAGATTCTTCAACAATTCCTCTTCAACAAATTCGCCATGCAGTGGGCCGGGTTGTGACCATTTTTCTGAAGAGCTTTTTCCTTGAGAATGAAAAGGACACACTGTCTCACACTGGATCTCTGACTGCCCCACATTTTTCCAAAGTTTATCAATAGGACAAGGACTAAGCTGTTGAACAATTGGATGATCATCTGTGGAAGAGGTCTGTTCTGAAAGATTGGTCAACCTTTGTTTCTTTATGCAACTGTCATTAGTTGATGCTTGTATGGAATCTTTGTCAGTTCCAGATGCAGGCAGAAGACAATATGGCCGCTTCATTGGGTTGTCAGTTAGTTCAATGTTTGAAGCAGAAGACATGGGAACCACAGTAGAACTGTGAAAAAGGAAAAATAAAAAATAGAAAAAAATTATACAAATTAAAAAAAGCCAAGTATTTGAAAAAAGTTAAATTATTATTGTTGTAACTGGGAAATAAGGAAACGCAAGCACCATTTCAACTATTGTTCAGACACAGAAGTACCGTGTCGGCCATTTTGTTTATGTGCAAATAAAAGAGCTGGAGATTGCTTTGGCAGACAGAAGGCTTAAGACAAAGGCCCCCCACCCTTACCATGTTGTGACAATTAGTAATTTTGATTAGAATTTATTTGCAGGCTTAATTTTCTAGATACTTTTAGATTAGCAGCTGCAAAAATATTGAAAAAATCTGAAAACCTCGCAAACGCAAGCATCAAACTAAATGGAGTGGCATTAGACATGTTTCATTAAGTTACAGGGTTTTGAAGACAGTAGACTGAAGCACCGTCAAGTTCTGAAGCAGAGACACCATCAAAATCCATCTATCAGTGTGGCTTTCTCACCTGCAGCAAGGCAGGGCGAATATCGCACTTAAGAAAGCACAAATAAAATGTTTTTCCCTTGCCTGATTTTATCCACAATAGCCCCTGCTAGCATGCATAAATGTAAAACAAAAAGCACCATCCAATGCTGACCCTCATTTATTGTTCATGATAGGAGAGTCTACCATATATATATATATATATATATATATATATATATACACACACACACACTTGTGTTTAGGCCTATAGCTGGTGTATAATGTGACCCCAGCTTCTGAGCAATGCTAGTAGGCTAACCATAGTCAAATATTGCAGTACTAAGCATTCTCCTAGATATATTTTATAGCAAATAAATGAATAAAAGAGCTGGAGATTGCTTTGGCAGACAGAAAGGCTTAAGATGAAAATGAGTTGCTGGTGTTATTACAGACCTTACCATATTGTGACAATTATTAATCTTGATTAGAATTTATTTACAGGTTTAATTTTCTGGATGCTTTTAGATAGCAGCTGCAAAAATATTAAAAAATTCTGAAAACCTAGGAAGCACTGAGTATTATTCTAGATATATTTTATAGCAAATAAATGTTTTTCATCCTTTATGATAAATAATGATACCAGCAAATGTAAAGAGTATAATAAATAAAAATATAAATAAACAGAATACAAGTGAAACATACAGTATATATATATATATATATATATATATCAGACAAAATGGGTAGCATCAGAAAAGCAGTACCTCAGCAATGTAAACACATAAAAACAAAGATAACCGCAAATTAGAAAAAAGGGGGGTGGGGGAAAAAACAATGTTAATTCTGCATTTATAAGGTATTTGTATATTTTAAGCGGCAAACACAAGTGAATGATCTTCTGGTGTTCATGTAGAAAGAAAGAATCTAGGCTAAGGGAGGTAGGTTAAAGGAGTTTACCTGTGGCATCATGGTTAGCCAATGGTACTATGAGAATGTACGCCTACACAGTAGGTTACGGTCACCAAAAATGCATGAATTTTAACCCCTCCAGAAAAAATTTACACAAGTATAGTGCAATCAGTACCGAAAGTGCTTGATTTTTAGTGCAACCCCCCTATTTCTTGTATAAGAAACTGATCATAAAAAAAAAAAATCACACTATGCTCAAGTATATACAGCATATATATATATATATGTCAAATTGGTAGGGTTTCAATTCCGGGTTGAAGCAACCAGATATCCTAACACACTGATGAGCGAAACAGGCCTGTATGTGGATGACCATTTTAATACACACCTACACACACATATATATATATATATATATATATATATATATACATACATACATACATATATATATATATATATATACACACACATTTGTGTCTACTTGTTCATTACTAATTACTTCAAATTTCTTGCTTTCCTGCCACCAACCCTTTTCAAAATTTTTAATGCGATATCAATCAACATCTTTTGTCTCCCTGAATCCTGTTCCTTTCTCCTCACTAAAGTCTTCTCATTCTCTTTCACTCTCAGTAACCCCTTGCATCCTAGTGGCATTCATGAAATGGATTCTTATCTATCCCCAGAATCATATTGGGCAAAAGCGAACAGGATGGCTGAAATTTGAAATCACCGCATCAATCCCATACCCTATGCTGATAACCGCTACACTACAAGCACATCCAGATATTACTAACACAAAAAAAAATAAACCCAATTATGGTGCCATGGTTGTGGAATAGTATAACGAGTTAAAGGTTAGAGATCTACTCCAATACCCTTCCCAAATATGTCAAGGTTAGGCAAGCAAAAATACAACCACAGTTTCATAAAAAAAAATGAAAAATGTTTTAACCTGTTCTGTCTTGTCACCTGTAGAGGATACTTTTTCAGAATTTCCTCCACACAAGTTAAGAAATTCTTCAAATGGCTTGGTTTGGAATGACTTGAAGATGCAATCTCGGAATTTGGAAATGATTTACTGCCATCTATTGATGTAATTTTGGCATCAGAATACTTAGTCGACTGTATCTGTGGGGTCAAAATCCTTGGTGGGTTGTGGCTTAACAAATACAAAGTCTGTGATAAGTAGCCAGCATTAATGTCATCAGATTCAACATCCTGAAAAGATTAAGCAAAACCCATGCAAGAATTGTCTTAAATAGATGGTGGCAGAATCAAAGAGATGCTCTTACCATTCCTTGGATTTCCATTCAACCTGTTGTACCAACGCAGTGCTTTTAAGTCTGCACTACAAGCAAAATGTGCGAGGCCACCCTGCATTTCTTTGAAAAACACCTTACCATAGACATGAATGTACATTTTTATCAAAAGTGTCTTTTTCAAAAACAGACAAATAAACACGTCCAAAACATAACATTCAAAAACCAGCTACAAACGAGTTTATATGTCAATCTTGATTCTTTTTATGCTCTTCTGAGCTTGAATGAGTCCAATTGTCAATTCATATGTAAAGGTGTTAGCCACCATTCAGGTACTTCAAGGTACCTCAGTTTCTTAGTTAATATATTAAAAACAAATAAAAAAATTTGTCTGAAAATTAAATGTTTTTTCTCAAAATAATTGGTGGGGAAAGGGTTAAAATGAGATTTTTTTTTTTTTTTTTTTAAAGTAAAAGATAAAATTTTTTCAGAAGAGAGATGGCATTTACAAAAAGAGAAAAAAGGAACGGTAGTAAAGATGAAATATTGACTTAATGAAGTATCTCCTTTTCACATTTGTGACAGCAGGGATTTCAACAGTCATTCTGTTCAAAATAAAATGTTCTCTCTACCTTCAAATATGAAAATTCATTTGCTTTTAAGTTTTAAATAGATGGGTCAGGACAATTATTCTCTTTAGCAAAAAATCCATCAGCAACATATTTATTCCAGCCACTCCTTTTATTAAGTATTCAATAAAGTTCCACCATCCATTAATTTAAGTTGCAAGCATTCCAAAATAAAGTGTTTCACTGCTGAACATTATATTAGGTTGGTGCAAAAATAATGTCGTTTTCTTACATATGTTACTATGTGAGAAAACGACACTATTTTTGCACCAACCTAATAAAATAATACTTAAAGAAATTCCAGCCACCCACCCCTTTTATTTCAACTACCCCCATTTATATGAAACTCAAGTGTAATCCTAATTAAAATCTTTACTGGAAATACTTAATTTCATTTCTATTCTTTGAATATATGAATGGTGTAAATAATAGACACCTGATGATAGCCAGAGGATACTTGGTTGAAACATTGTGACTATAATAATATCTTTATCAACCAAGATGAGGTCAATAGTCCAAAATAATGCAAGAATGTTGACAATTACTCATCTTAGAAATGAGATACTAAATTCATTATTAAAATTTCTGTGTTGTTAGTAAAACATGTTGGTTCCACTCTACACTAGGAATAACTGCAAAACACTTGCCTCTCCCCAATTTATAGGTAGAAGCATAGAAATGCATGCTGGGATTTCTTCCTAGCCAATAAGATTGACCAGTTCTCAGTTTCGTATGATTCAGAGGTGTCCAAGAGAGGACCTAGTTTTTGGTGATGCCGTCCTCCCAACTGATGTGAAGGATTCTTCAGGGCTTCATTTGCTGGAACTGCTCCAAATGTTTGATGTCCCACCAATACAAAGATACATGTCTCACAAGCATACAGAAGGGAGGAGAGGACGATGGCCCAGAGACCATGATTTTGGTTCTTATGGTGAGGCCATGATTGCTGAAGACCCTGTGCAAGAGCATTCCATACCCATTATGAGCCACTGTGATTTTGTTGACATGGTTTCTCTCACAGATGACATTATTAAAGATGGTGCTGCCAAGGTAAGGATATTCATAGACAACTTCTACCAGCTGTCCTTCTATGTTGATATTAACATCTAGTGTTGCTTGTTTGGAGTCCAGCTGGATGAGGATCTTCATCTTTTTTACATTGAACTGCATCTGAAAGTGTTTGTAGGCCTCATTATACAGGTTTGTCAATCTCTGGAGGTTACTGAAATTCTTGTCCATGAGTGGTGATACTGTTTGTACAAGAACATAGTCAGGTGAGGTTGAAGAGTCCACCATTGAATTTGTATCAGATGTCAATACTAGTGCTGCCAGGGGGGATCTTGTTGATCATGGCAATTAGGTACAGGAAAAAGAGTATCAGAGCTAGCACAGAACCCTATTTAAGGTTTGGAAATAGGTCTGCAAGGACACCTTGATGGTTCACCTGCCCCCACCCCCATTCTGTTGTGGAGCATATGGATCAGAGACACACAGTGATCCGGACAGCCAATGTGGGCAAGAGTGACACACATTGCTGGTCTTGGGACTTTGTCATAGGCCTTCTGGAGATCCCAGATGAACATCAATAGCTTTTGCTGGTCCTGGAGCTGTCACACACAGAAGACCATGTTGACAGTGCCTCTTGAAAGACAGAAAACATACTGAGATTTTGGAAGGATCTCTAATGTGATAATAAATAGTGTAAATAAACAATCTAATTATTATGTTTGTTGTCAATTATCAAGAACAAATAAAATGTATAAATTCATTTTTATATGTTTTTTTTAATCAATTCACCCTTAGCAAATTGACAATGCTACAAGGATGCAAGATGTTACTAGGAGTGAAAGAGAGTGAAAAGACTTTAGAAGAAACCGGAAAACCAATCCTAAACAGGAAACAAGGGATGAACCTCTACTCCTGTTCAAAAGACCAGGGAGGAATGTGAACTGGATGATAGGCAAACCTATCTACTCCTATTGAGGAGAAGAAAAATAAATAATTTATAAATAAAATTTCAGAGTTCAAAGTGGAGACATTAAAAGTATAGAGCTGAAGTAGACTTTAAAAGGAATTGGAAACTCAATCCTAAACAGGAAACAAGGGTTAAATCTCTATTCCTGCTCAAAAGACAAGGGAGAAGTGTGAACCGGACGATAGGTGAATGAGGTTTCATTATAGTTCTAATTATCGCTTTTTAAAACTATAAGCATTGCCAAGGAGTGAAGGTAGTTAAAATAATAGCAGTGTCAAGGGAAAAACCATCCTTTTGACATGTTTTTTTTTTCAGGCACAAAGATCCCAGTTTACCCATTTTTTATTCTTTTAAATGAGTTAAACTCAACATTTGATAAAAGAACTAAATGATTCATTGAAACATTAAAAAACAAAATCCCCTTAATTTTCTGAATCTAATTTTACCCAGCAGTATAGTAACATATTGGTATCTGTCTTTCATACAAAGGTTCAAATCACAGGAGAGCCCAATTACTTTCATATATCAGAGTTTGCTTTAAAACCAACAAAACCAAAAATTGACCAGGATAAGAATATCATCTAAAAAGAATATCATCTAAAGAATATCTTTATCCAAGTTTTTGTAATGGATCAGTATTATAGGACACTCCAATCAATTGCTGGCCATCATCATCTGATCCTGGCAACAATTAAATCTAAAAAAAGGAATTAGGTAGAGGAATCTGTAAAATTAAAAAAAATATTTTTATATTTTCTGCCCCACAAAAAAGACAGCTTACTTCATTTGGGTTCAGCCAGTGGTCAGTATTTTTGTTGAAGGTCATCCATTTACTGAAAATCATTCTGGCAACAGCTTCTTCAACTCGAGAGTCATTGTCTTCAGGCTGTAAAAGACAAACGGTTAAAAATAGAAACTAATGGAATTCAAAAACATTGAAAAGTTCTTTTTCCAAAAAAGGCAAAGGAAATAGTAATTTGATTCTTATTGGAAAGTATGCATTAAGAAATTTAAGCACCAAAGTTTATTATATTATAAAACAAATATTATACACAAAGAGATACGGAAAAGTGCTTGGCCCAACTAAGAAGGGATCCACCACCACCAAAATTCTGATCTTTATTCTTTTGGTGAGATTTTATAAAGTCTTTAAGGCAGATAAATTTACAGCACCCCTTGTATATCACTCTGTTTGCATGCAAGACAATTTGGAAAACTTTGACTTTTACATGTTTTGCCAATGAATGGGTGTCACCAGAAAAAGAGTTTTATTTACATTAGCGAGGCAAAACATGATTTTAGCTTACCCAGAAGTAAATAGGATGCATTACTTTCAGAGCAACCCTTGTACTTTGTAATTGTCTATGTACTGTACTTTGATGAAAAGGCATCATCAGAAAAAGAATTTCATTTTAAAAGAACAAAATTTAGCGAGATAAAGCATTATCCAAATTGAGCAGCTGAATGCTTAATTTTTACTTAAACTTTTATTTTAATCAGTATCACCCCATGTAAGGCAGTAAAGCCACTAAGACACAAGGGATTACAGAGTGTGGAGGAATTAGGAACAGAAACATTAATAATGAGCAGAAACAGAAAAGAGTAATCAGGAGAGAAGATAGCAATTGACATTGCATTTAGATTTTTGCAAATTAAAGTTGACTGGAAAGCATAAAGCCAGAAGAGAGTTCCACAAGCAAGAAAAGAAACTGTTAGGATACAACTTATGGCTACATTTAGCCATCTCAACTGTAAATTGTTGAGATTTCAATGCTAGTCTAGTACTGTGCTTAAATTCAAAAAGTCTAGGTACTATAGTGAAGAGCTCAGCTGAAAAATTACCATGAAAGTATTTATAGGATAGACACAGAGATGCAACTTTATGGTGATGGAAAAGTGAGTGAAGCTGAGCCACCAGATCAGGACCAATAATATTGCTGATTCTTTGGATTCTATCAAGGAGCTCAAGCTAAATAGCAGGGGCACTGGACCATATATGGCAGCAATATTCTAAGTATGGAAAAATGGTAGACTTATAGATATGCAAGATAGATTCTGGAGAGCCAAGTTCATTAGATTCACTTATGCACAAATACCCTTGGGAAAGGTATGAATCCATCTCTTCTCCCCGCTAGCTATGGGTTAAATAGCAGAACAGACTGGGTTCTTTAACCTTGGTTGGTAACCAGTCTACCACAGAAAGAAATGGCAACCTACTGTGGAAAAAAATCTGCCTCGTCAGTCATGTATTGAAGGATACATGATCACCCAAACGTGTATTGTGCATGGCACTTAACTGAGTATTAAAGTTCATGCCTCTTTTAACACCATTAACTGGGCTGATAAGAAACTTGCTTATCTTGAGGGAGCAAAACTATTTGGTCAACCCTAAATATAGAATATGATGAAGCAATCTTTTTCACATGGAATATGGTTGAGTTTTTGTCTTTTTTAAGCATTCCACCCTAAGGAAGGCAATAAAGCAAAGGTTTACTGAGTGTGAACATATATGAACATTAAGGAGAAAGAACAATAAAAGAACAGAAATTAAGAAGACAGAAGATAAGGACTGACACTGCATTTAAATTTTTGTAGATCAAAGTTGGCTGAAAAGCAAGAGGCTGAAAAAGAGAGCCAAAAGTGAGCAATGCAAGAGAAGAAACACTTATCATAGAACTTACAGGTGCATCTAGCTATTTCAACTGTAAAATGATGACACCTTGCCCACAATCTAGTACTGCACTTAAATTCATAAAGTCTATATACCAAAGAGAAAAGCTCAATTAAAACAATTACCATAAAAATATTTACAGAAATGTCACAGAGAAGCTACATTACAGTGGTGGGAAAGTGACTGAAGTCAAGAAGCCAGGTCAGGACTAATAACATTGATAGTTCTTCTATATACTTTATCAAGAATTTCTAAATACATAGCAGAAGCACCAGACCAGATGTGACAGCAATATTCAAAGCATGGACAAATGGTAGACTTATAAATGTGTAAGAGATTCTGGTGAGAAAGA
Source organism: Acanthosepion lycidas (assembly GCA_963932145.1). Lineage (NCBI taxonomy): Eukaryota > Metazoa > Mollusca > Cephalopoda > Sepiida > Sepiidae > Acanthosepion > Acanthosepion lycidas. Next base: position 12,133,806 of record OZ010587.1, read on the forward strand.
CTGTCTAGTATGACACATTAAACTAAATTTCCTAGTAGCAGACTTAGCAAATGATTAAATATAACCTTTCCACTTCATTTTCATGGCAATTGTTCTGATAATCTTTCCTCTTTGGTGCTTCACCTACATGAATTTAAGTGTACTACTAGATTGGCAATTAGGTCTCACCAATTTACTGTTGAACTCTATTCTAATAGTTGCTTTTCTTGCATTTCTCACCTGTGGAACTCCCTTCCAATTTCTTGCTTCCTTGCCACCTACAATCTTCAAAACTTTCCTCCAACAACAATTGTCATCGTTTGTCTTTCTGAATCTTGTTCTTTTATTGTCCTTTCTCCACATTAAAGTCTTCTCATCCTCTTTCATTCCCTGTAATCCCCTTGCATCTTAGTGGCATTATAGCCTTGCTTCTGATGAATTGTTTAAAAAATATGTCAGCAGAAAATATTAATCTGTAATGGTGCAAGGAGTTAAAAATTTTGAAAACGAAAAGGATTTAGACTTACCAGCTGCAGCCAAGTATTAATGCTTAGTGATGTTTCCAAACACTCTGCAAAGTGCCACCATTTCCAAGGAACATAGAGAACTTGACCAGCTTTTAAAATTATTACATGTGGCTGAGAATTCTGTGAAAAAAAAAAAGAAAGAAAAACACTGTATTTAATCCTTTGTTAGACACTTCGGATTTCTGAAAATGGATAATCCCTTGACTTCTGCCTCCAATGACAACTGAGCTACGACTGAGCCATACCACATGCTACACACTCTCAATGAGTCAGAAGAGTAGTGAGAGGGAGCAAAAGAAACAAGTTGGCAACTAGGAATTATGAGTACTTTAAAAATCTGGGTGGTAACAAAATACCCCCATGTGACAAATGCAGGTTTAATGTATCTTTTATGATCAAATACAACTCAAATATGGTTTGTAATCTAATAGAGTGATAAAATAAAGATTTGATTTGGTTAATTTTATTTAGTGGCATATCAACACCTCTATGGGTTATTTAATGTGAAAATCTAAATATTTTGAACGCAATTGTATGCCTTCAATTACAGATGAAATGTATTGCTGGTATTTTTGCTATAAAAATGTACTTTTATACTTTCATAGTCTTTTGTTTTTGTTTGGGGGTTCACTATTTGCCCATGTTTGGGACACTAACAGGTGCTAGCACCCTGGTTCAGAGTGGACCTGAAAACAACAGCAGTTAAGAGATGGTGATAAGGTAAAAACACATAGGAAATGTTTATCAATCTAAAATGTTTCACATTTATTAAGGCTTCATCAGAGAATGAGATATGGAAAAAATAAAGAACTTCTGGTATTTTCACTTTGTGTTGTTTGATTTTCATTGGTCAATCATGTATCACGTTCATTTGACTTTTAAATCAAATAAATAGCTTTTATATAAGGTAGGTATTCCACTGACAATCACCTTTGACCTCTGACAGAAGAATAAAAAATTAATTATTTTTAGATTTAAAACAGCCACTCAACAAATTTGTCTTATTTAAGATGAATATGAATTTTTGTTAATAATGTAAAGACCAATACAAATCAATCCAAAAAAGAATAAAATGGGAAATCAATATTGAAAAATAAACACTATTTTGAGCTGAAAGGAAAAAAGAAAAAAGCACAATACAAAACAGAAATATAAAAAGATGGCTTAGCAAAATGTCTTATGAAAATAACAAATTTTTAGACATTCTGAGATTAAATATTTTCATTATTACATATTTTTATTTTGCTGCCATGACTTCAAGAAAGTCAAATGAATTCTAATCTACAAAAATTATCCCTCCAAAATAATTTCCCTATTTCTTATGAGTAGACCAGTCTATATAAGTGGTGTTGATTTGTCTTACCTTAAACTTTGGGTGCTTGTTAAAGTCAGGGTTTTTAATATTCACCTCACTATAGACACTGGATTCTTCGTAAGGGATTCTTGTTGGATACAGGTTCTCTGTGTCTTCAGGAGGGAAAAGAATCCATCGTTTACTGCAAAAAAGCAAAAAAAAAAATCAATTCATCTACTGAATAGAACCAAGGGCTTTCCTAACACAACTTTTCTTTGGAACCTTTAATTATGAATAGAAACCTTCCTTATGCTTCTTTCTTTACAAGAATTACATCATCACAATATCTTCTTTCTTTTAATCATTTCACTCCAAGCCACTAAGAGACAATGGGTTACTAAATGTGAGAGAATATGAGAAAAAAACATTATTAATAAGAGAGGACAGTAAAAGAACAGTAATTAAGACAGACAGACAATAACAATTCACATTGCATTTAAATTTTTGAAGATAAAGGTTGACTGGAAGGCAAGAGGCTGGAAGAGAGTTCCACAAGCAAGAAGTGTGAGAAAAAAAATATTACCATGGAACTTACAGTTATGTCATTTCAACTGTAAACTGAAGAGACCTTGCTGCCAATCTAGTACTGCACTTAAAGACAGCTTACCATTCAAGAAAGACCACTGTCCCACATACGCCACCCTCATTCCCTTCATATTCCATTAGTAGGTTCTTCCCATGAACCGCTACCTTGTGGAATTGACTCCCAAGAGGATGCATTCTTGACCACTACAATCTTAACCTGTTTAAGTGTAGGGTTAACTGTTATCTTTCATACATATCCTCAAAAACAACACCTCTTACCTTTTACTCCTTACCTTTAAACTCCTTCAGTAACCCTCTACCTTGAGTGACTGTTGGGCTTATGACAGAGTAAGCATTAGTATAAAAAAACAACCTAATATATGATAAAAATTTTAATAGTGAGGTCATAGTCTTTAGATGTGTACATGAAACAGGCTTTGGGGTCTGTGAAACCTCAAAATACCTTTGAAAAACTGTAGTGAAAGAGAAAGTCACTTACCAAGAAAAAGGGCATGTGTGTTCTGTACGATATGCTGAAGACAAAATATGCAAAATAGAAACAAGTCAGTCGCAGGTGTTGCCATAAATGCAACTCAGATATGCTAATATTTTGCGTCCTCTCCCACTTGTTGGCCAATGAAAAAATGGTTCCATTGATAAAAGCAGTTAGCGTTCTCGAAAAGAAAGAAAAGTCGATTTTATTTTTTCGCCTTGCGTGTTGATTTCTGTTTACAGGTATTGGGATTTGTGACATCAAAGCTGCCATTCAGGATTTCGACCTTTCTACTACTGAATCTTTGAGATTGGACTTGCAATTTGTTTAGTTCGTTTTTTGCTACAGAGGTTTACAATGATTCTATGATCCCAACTGCAGTCGGCCTTGATGATGACTTTTTCTACTATCTAGTATTTGTAAAAACAGTATAATCATCTCACCAAAACAATGAAGATATTAAATCTTTTCTACATTTAATGTTTTCTTTTTTCCACATCCTTAAAAATAAAAAAAGAATGTGTATGTTGTTTAAATGTGTAGCAGCTCAGAATGAAAAATTGAAGAGCTGAGTTCAAATTGCAGTCACATTTCATTACATTCACTTTCATGCAAATACCTTTGAGTATAGTTTGAATCTATGAATCCCCCAACTATGGGTTAAAAAGTAAGACAGGCTGGGTTCTTCAGTCTTGGGTGGTGACCAGTCAATGAGAAGGCAAAGTTTGAATTCAAAACTGTATTTAGCCTTGATGAAGTACATACTATTCAGCTAATTGTGAAGTTGTGGCAAAAGAGAAAGTCACTTACAAAGAAAAAGGGCACATGTGTTCTGTATATGCTGAAGATAAAATAACCAAAGTAGAAACAAGTTAGTTGCAGGTGTTGCCATAAATACTTCTTGGATATGTTAATATTGTCCTCTCCAACTGTTGACCAATGAAAAAAACTGTTCTGTCAGTAAAAGCGGTTGGTGTTCTTGAATTGAGGAAAGTATTTTTGATCTTTTCTGCTTCATCCATCAGTTTGCATGGTGATTTCTGACCATTTACATTGGGATTTGTGACATTGGATCTGTGATTCATGATTTTGACATTTATTTCTGCCCCTGGATCTTTGAGTTTAAACTTGCGATTTGTTTAGTTCGTTGGGAACTGGGCTGCCATATTAATTATTTGAACACATTGTTTGCAAAGAAAGAAACAAAATATAAAGCTTTTTTGTTACAAAAACCCTAAATTATTAATAACATAATGAAGTCATGTATATCCTTGAGATGTGTACATAAGCTTTGGAATAAAAAGTCTGTATAAAATACTTTTTATACTGCCTATTATTTTCTCAAGTGCAGCAGATTTTTGACACTGTTTCTTTATATACCGACCTTCCATATAACTGGACCACCAGGTTGAATCCATAGGCATCATAATGACATGGTGTATGGGCACCTTGGGAGCCAAGCCACACGTAATTTTGAAATGGTTCTTCCTCAACTAAGCCAAAACAACTCCAGTCTATTGCCTACAAAAGAAAAGTAAAATGTATTTCTTCTCTTACTGATATATTTAACACCTCGAAAGATGATGTCAGTGACAGAAAAATAGATCAGATAGGATCATTTAAGTTATACTGAAGCCATTCTATTTTTAAAAATTTATTTAATAATTGACTTAATTTGTATTTTAAAGAACTTTTTTCCAATATACTGTTTTAAAGGTGGGATGTGACATAAGTAGTTTTTAAACAAGACAAATCCACTCTATAAAAATTACCAGTGCGTATTTATTTATTTAATAGGTGTAGATAGGTTTGCTTATCATCCTATTCACACTCCTCTCTAGTCTTTTGAACAAGAGTACATGTTTATCCCTTATTTCCTGTTTAGGAGTGAGTTTCTGGTTCCTTCCAAAGTCTTTTCATTCTCTTTCATTCCCAGCATCCACTTGCGTCTTAATGGCATTATTGCTTTGTTTGGAGTGGAGTGACTAAAAAAAAAAAATTATTTATATCTTTCATTTCACAATCTATAGTGGAAAGGGAGGTAACTCAACTAAAGGTAGTTAATTTGAGTGGATACTGCCATTAAAAATCTATACAATCAAAAAAATGTAAGTAGTTTTTAAACAAAAGAAATTTACTCTATAAAAATTACAGTTGTGTATTTATTTATTTATTTATGAATAAGTTATATTTAAGCAGCAAGTATTTATCCAAGCAAATTTGATTAAAAAGAACTGACAAAGCTCTTAACTAATGCTCTTATTATTTTTCCCCATTTTCAAATAAGTTGTTGTGTATTAGAATAAAAAAAAGAACACATCTTTTTCAGTATGGCCTTTTCATTAACTGTTACACATGATGTCACTGTGGACTATGTCAAACTTTCAACTTTTTTTTAAAACAATTACCTACAATTATTTGTTATTTCTGTAATATTTATTTTTATTTTTACATTATGTTGTTAATTCTTCTAAAATTATGGAAAAGCTTGTAGAACTTAACGAATGCTGTTTTTAAGTAGATATATATTTACAGATTATAATTTCCAAAGCTTATTACAAACTAACGACCCCTCTTATTTAAAAAAAATTAATTTTTGTCAATAATTTTTACCAAATGAAATCTACGGAAGCCGGAAGTATCATGCGTGCAATAAATAAAAAACGTCAGCAGTGCAGCACTTGTATCTTCTTTTTTTTTATAGTATTTATAATTTCTCCAGATAGTATCAACAAACTTATGGTACAGTACTTAAAAAAAAAAACCCCAAAAAACGGAATGGCAAAAGTTTTTTTTACTTTAATTATTACAAGGTAGTACTTAAGTAAGTGCGCTTAAAAAAATATGTCCATTCTGTCCGTCCGTAGGGGAACTCGAATCTCACGTCAGCTGTCAATAATTGATAGACGGCATCAATTCACACTTGTCAATTCACGTGTGGTTCAAATCGGCTCTCTTTTATTTTAAAAAAGATTTTTCTACGAAGAAAGTAAGTAAAAGTTTCTTTTAAATTATTTTAAATAAACTTCAAATTTTCTAAATTTTTTCGAATAAATTTTGAAATACGTATAATTAATTTTTAAACGAAGAATTTAACTTATTTTTAAAAATTTTAAAAATGGCTTAAATTGAGTTTTTTTTCGTTATTTGGTAAATAAGATTTGTAACTAAAATTTTGGACATGTTAAGTATGAGTAAAAAATTTCAAAAAATATTCAAAAAATACTTTAGTGTTTCTTCTCAATAATGAAATATACATGTAACATGAGGAAATTTTTTTTCATTAATTTTCAGACCGTTCTTGTCATGCTATCGATTTTCATGAAGGTGCCTAATTTAACTGTTTCGACAGTAAAAGGATGGGACCTATATGTCAAATGAGGAGCATGCTTAAATTCATTTAGTTTGGGTACCAGGGAAAATAGCTTGTCAGAGCAGTAGCCATGAAAATATTTGTAGAAAAGACAGAGGGGTTGAGATAGGCTTTGTCATTGCTGTCTCTCATTAATATTTTGCTTTCAAGAGGTGTTTCCACTGTTATATTAAACACAAAATTTTTAACAAGATATTGAACAAAATCAATTTATATAATGCCAAGTGTAATCAATGAATCAAAGATACCATTGACTGTATAAAAAGTATAATGTAATAATTAAACAGCTCATTGGCCTCTATTTTAGTTATGCATTCTGGATCTTTGCATTATCCAATCTCAATACACTGTTTCAAAACTTTTGTTTCATTGCTTCTCAAAGACTTTCTGACAATTTGTTGTATGTTGTGTTTTCAAGATAACAGAGGGAAATAAATAAGGAAGACAAACTCATAGGTAAGTAATGAAAGGTATACTTAGCAAATGACCCAACACTAACTCATTTCAATTCCGCTTATTTATATAAACAGACGATTCCATTCATTTATGTCCTACATGACATAGTTGCTGTCTTTTTTGACAGCACAAGTAACATTCTTCTATATTAAAAGAGAGGGAGTGATCCTCTGACTGTCATGCTTTGTCTGTATGCGACTTTGTATGCATGTGTGTAATGTATATGATGAATGTTTCAGTGTTGTGCATGAGTGACTTACAGATGCTAAGGCCATTTAATATATACACACACACACACACAGACAGACACACATACACTTACAATTTGACTGGGTTGGAAATAAGACAGTGGAATAGTACATTCCACTCTCATTCAGTTTGGACATCTCCTACTCCAGGTGAATAATAAAATCGTCTCCTACTCAACGTGAGTAATAAAATCAGAGTTGGAGACAAGAAAAAGGTAAAAAATGATAAACTTATCAACACCTTAAAATCTGTCAAATTGTGCCTTTGTTTATATATATATATATGGCTGTGAAATAAACAATAAAAAATAGCTTTTCTTTCACTTACCTACAATGAGAAAGTTTTAGTAACTTATCAATAAATACTTCACTGTTTCTATCTATTGATATCAATCTATCCATGCCTATCTATTGATATAAGTCTATTTGTGTGTAGCTATTAATATCTGTCTACTCATGCCTGTCTATTGATATCAGTCTATCCATGTCTATATCAGTCTATTTATATCTACTATGTATCAATATCTACTTATTCAAATCTATTTATTGCTACTAGAAACTGATAGCAGGGCAATGACCACAAAGTAAATATGCAGTTTATTACTTATGATGATACAGTGAATTTAATTTTTTTGTAACTAATGGTCACAGAAAATGAACTAGAGTAAAAATGTCACAAGTGGAATAAGAGGAAAAATGATATGACTAAATTCTCAGCAAAAACCTGTTCATTTTTTATACTCTAAAATAATCAGCTAATTATAAGCTTTTACTGAACTTTTCAGAGATTATTCAGTAATAAATAAAACTGTGTAACAGGAAAAGAGTATAAACCAAAAGTCATTCTATAATTAAACAGAATATATTTTCTAATAAATGTTTGTCCATTTAACATACAATTTAGATTTAAAATTTGCTCATCTTGTTATCAGCAAAGCAATAAAGTACCAAATTAATCCGAGAAAATTAAAGTGTATATATATATATAAGTGAACATTGCAGTCAACATTCAGAAGCGTCAGGCTGTTTCATGCTGGACGTAATCGTCAGACAGCCTGTATGAAAGAGCCTGTCGCCTCTGAGTGTTCACCTCAATGTTCACTTTTATATTTACACACGCTCTATCTCTGATATTGAGCACTTTATCCCATAAATATAGCACACCTTAAAACTATATTTCTTCATATATATATATATATATATATATATATATATATATATATATATATATATATATAAATTAAATTTTATGTATATGTGTGTGTAAATATACTAATAATAAATATACATTTTGTTCCACACAGTCTGGTACAACTCTGAGTTTCATGCATGTGGCAATCGTCAGGCACAGACTAAAAACTGACTAATGTAAAGTATAAATATTACTATGCACTAATTTATATATATATATATACACATAATGTACACTTTAGATATTTTATAAATATTTACAAATATTATTCATCCTTTATAAGTTTATGTTTTACAGACGTCTCCTTAATTGCCATTCCTGTAAGGTTTGGGAAATGCAGAAACTTTCCCAAGAGACCTCTAGCTGGTAAGAAATCATTTATCTGATTGGCATTAAGGCAAAAGCGACAACTTGTAATTTTCGACTGACCACAATCTGCATCTCTAGCTTGGCATAATTCTGACGGATTTACCTCCCTTGAACTTTTCCTTTCCTACTGACGAAATGATTTTCATACAGAAATATTCTCAACCAAAACAATGTGTGTAAATAAATGTAATTAAATAAAAAGATATAAATTACTTTGTTAATGACTCCTTTTTCTTTAACAACACTGTCAAGATTTTTGTAGTCAAGGTAACACCAAAATATTTTGGGGTCATAAATTCTAAGTGCAGGATTTTTATCATCATCATCATTGGTTCTGCTCTCAATCCAGGAGAGAAATTCAGCCACAGATGACATAACATGATGACATTCACCTTCCCATTGAATAGCACCAGTTCCTGAAATTCACAGAAAAAAAAATAATAATAATATAATTATTGGATTATATTGAAGGGGAATTAGAATTTGGAGAAATTCAGTGAAAATACATTTAAGCTACACCTTTTTATATGCCATGTCCTTTCAGGATGTAGGTGATGATGGCTCTCCTTGTAGCACTCAATAAGTTTCGTCCTTCTGCCACCTCCCCCAAACCATGTTCTATCATCCACTTGCATAAGCCTGCCAGGTATGTCATGCGTTGCTTTCCCTTGTCTCTCTTTCCCTCTATTTGACCTGTGAATATCAGATTCTCCAAGCCCTGCTTTCTCATTACATGTCCCAGAAACTTCAGCTGCCTCTTCCTGATGTCAAGCCTCCTCCTTGTTTGAATCCTCTCCAAGACATCATCGTTGCTCACACACTTGGTCCATGATATCCTCAGCATCCTTCTGTAGAACCACATATCCATCGCCTCAAGTATCTTCTTCATCTTTGAGAGGACCATCCAACATTCGCTGCCGTAAAGAAGGACAGATGTCATGTAACAACTCAGTATTCTTTACTTTGTTACCAAAGAGATTCATCTGTCTTACAATACTCTGCCCAACTTTTGGAATGTGTTCTTGGCCATTCCAATCCATCTATGGATCTCAGTGTCGCACTTGCTGCCCACTGTCAAAACACTTCCCAGATATTTAAACTTCTACACCTGCTTGATTTTAGTGTCCTCGACCTGCAAATCGCATTTAAGGCTCATCCTTTTACTGATGACCATCCATTCTGTCTTCTTGTAGTTCATGCTTAGTCCTTTCTTCTCGCTCTCCTTCGCTACCTTCTGTAGGAGGTTTTGTAATTTCTTTTCCGTGTCTATTGTCAATACTGTGTCATCTGCATATCTTATCACCACAATATCCTAATTCAATGTTTTTCAACCTTTTTTATTTCACAGCACACTTGAACCTAGAGTTAAACTTCCATGGCAAACTTAAATTAGCATGATCACAAACATCATCTTCTAATTTTTGTTTCTTAACTCCAAAACAAAACTGCTTTCATTTAATCACCAGAGAGAAACATGCCCTGACTACATGAATTTAAGCATCCTACTAGATTGGCAATTAGGTCTCACCATTTTACTGTTGAACTAATGAGATGCAACTGACACTTCTACTCTAAAAGTTTCTTCTTTTGAACTTCCCACCTGTGTAATCTCTTCTGATTTCTTGCTTCCCTGACAACTACAGTCTTCAAAATTTTAAAAGTCAATCACCATCTTCTATCTTCTTGAACCCTGTTCCTTTTTTTTGTCCTTTCCTCAATCCTCCCATTCTCAGTCTTCTCATTCTCTTTTACTTTCACTCCCATTAACCACCCCCCATGTCATTACTGCCTTGCTTGGGGTGAAACGGTTAAAAAAAAATGTAAGTAAAATAAAAAATATGTTCAGTATGAGCTACACATACATCCTCACTACTTCAGACACCATTCAATACGTACACAATAAAAAGATTGCTGAGTCATTCCTGAAATCAAGTTTGGATGATTTCGACATTTATCATTGTTCATTGGAAAGTCGTTCTCAAATTGCACCATCTATGGATGTGTTGCATGCAAACTTATTTCTATGGATGTGTGTTGCATGCAAACTTATTTCTATGGATGTGTTGCATGCAAACTTATTTCACTCACCCCATCCACTTTATATATTATGCATATATTTATTTATTATAATCCAGAGATGGATATGCAGTATGGTTGATCCTGATCTAGCATGCAATCGCTATCGCACAGATGTGCTGTGGCTTCCCTCTGTCTTTTCTACAAGTACTTTCATGGCAACTTCTCTGACGAGCTACTTTCACTGGTTCCCAAACTGCATGAATTTAGGCGCGCTACTAGGTTAGCATCTTGGTCCCACCCTTTAACTGTCAAAATGACTAAATGTAGCCATTTCTTCTACTTCAACAGCTTCTTATCTAGCACCTCCCATCAATGGAACCACTTGCTTGAGTTAGGTGACCCATTGTAAGGGGTGACATGGTCACAGAAATTGTATGACAGCCATGACTGAGTTCTTCTGCTTGTGTGACATGGTGCCGAGTCCTTTTGCTAGACATAGGATCTTCCAGCAACTACCCTCTTGATCCAGGGTAGCACTACCTTCTCAAGGCACTTGATGTAGACCTCTGCATTGAGCCCTCACCAACAAATGCAGGAGTTCTTTTCTTATCAGAGTGATCAGAGTGAGTTTTCCAAGTTTTCATACATTCATAATTACCATAAGACTCATTCAACTTTCTCTGAATCCTCTGTACTGTCCTCAGATTGACACCCAAACACTTTAAAATGCTTGTATTGGAGCATGAATGCCAAGCAGTACAGCATGCAGTTTCCAAATTTCTAGCATCATAGTGCTCGTTATTACAGATGGTACCCAACAGACCCTACTATAATGTGCAGATGATAAAATCAAAAACAAACAATGCACATACACAAAATTAGAAATATAAAATGGCGACAATTTACTCATCACACCCTGTATATATATATATATATATATATATATAAAAAGGTATATCTGTAAATCTGTAAAACAATTGGGAAATTTTTTACTTTGACATGTTTCAGCTATTATCTGGCATCATCCAAAAATGTTTATTCCACAGGAACAAAATGTACATAAAGCAAGACTAAATGTAATTCATATTAAGAATCTGAATGCTTAAATTTTATGAATATCAACTCAGTTGTTTTTTGGTTTCCACTCCCCACAGTCTTCATCTTCCAATATTATTTCTGTACTAATTTAGTAAGAATGAGGGAATATGTTTAATTATTCTAATCACATATATGTTTAATTATTCTAATCATATATGTTACAATCTGTGCTACTAGGAATATATACTTGACAAACAAGGTGATAAGTAAAGGTTTATTGTAAAAAATCCCAGTACAATAAGAATAAAGGTAACAGTTATGCACAAGGTCACCACAAGTCAATCCAGTAGTGAGTTCTACTATTGGAAGGTCAATAGTTTTAACATAAGTCTGAGACGTACTCAACAGATCTCAGCTAGTCGGTATTTACTCCCTGAGGTCGAACATGTTGAAAAGCATCTCCTGCCAGGAAATGCACACATATACACACATATTGGTTGAAAAATATATATAGGATTTAATTCCTATACAATAAATAAATAATAAAAACAGGAACTTACTTTGAAAACAAAACCGACACTGCAATCTACAATTAAACTTTGTATCTCCTGCAAGAGAGGCCAGATGGTTGGGAGTCCAATGAGCAGCTTCCCATTCTTGGATCATATTGGAGAATAACAAAGGACAATGAGCCAGCTGAGCTGATACAGAATGTTTGTTTGTGGAAGACTGAAACTGAAAAGACATCCTGATTCTCTTTAAAGACGGTCAGTTCTAAAAAAAAAATAAAAGACTAAATAAAAGCAGGTTGCATAAAGATAGAATATCTATATAATTTTAAAAATTTAATTTCCAGATTATTTTGCAAATCATTTTCAATCAAAATACAAAGATCTTGTTTCATTAATTCAAGAGTAAGTAAGAAAACTATCAGTTTAGGTCAAGAATACACAAAGTGAATACCCATACAGAAAGGTAACCCATTCAAAAAAACAAGGGGCACCTTTTCTACTATACCTATGTCTGCTTTTTGACTATAGTATTAACTGAATCACTAGCTACTTTTTTTGACTAAAGTGTAAACTAGAGATATGTCTCCCTTTTTAACTTTAGTTTTAACACATCCTATGTTCTTTTTGACACTTATACAAATCTGACAGATGTCTATCTATATTTTGTTTATCCAAATGACAGTATTTTTCATTAAATAACATGGAAAAGGTCAATATGCCATAAGACAAAACAAACCAAAACCATTAATTTTTATCGGTTTAAAATTTATTAATATGTCTTTAATTTCTGTCAGTCAACTAAGAATTGTTTTCACTTATAAAAATTGCTTTCAAGGAGCAATCATCAAAATTAATAATAATAATAGTTGAAAATGCTTCATCTAATAAAAAATGAATATGAAAATGCTAGGCAAAAATCAATGACTCAAGCAACACACACAGTGCATTTAGTTCTTCACTGTAAGTCTAATCATAATTTTGATTTAAAAATCCTCCTTTAATTAAGGAGACAACAATTTACTAAGGTGAAGTATATAGAAAATGATTCGATCACTAATCATTTATAGTAAATTTGTATCCAGGTTCTCACATTTCACCTTTCTTGGCAGATTTTCTATTATCACAACGTGGGATATTTAATAATAAAAGTGATAAAACAATAAATGCATAAACCCCAAAACAAAAAAAATCAAGTTTAAAATTCCACTGTTCTTTATTTATGCATAATAATAATAATCAATATTTGTTTTTATATTGCTTATCCGCATCCTACCCATATATAATTACATCAGCAGAAACATTAGTTTTAGTTCCATGAAGTCCTAAAGAACGAACGCGTCAAACAAAAAATATTTTCTACTTTATCATGAATTTTCCCAACATTGTACTGATATATAAAAATTTATATCATCCTCTTCCTATGATAAATACTGAATTACCTCCCTTACATTGACTTGAGGTGTTTTTTTTAGCGGGGAGGGGGTACCTTGGGAGTTGACCATTATTTATTACCGACTCAGTGCTGAGAAGAGTGAATTCGACTCTCAGGCGGGCGCTCCATATTTGTAGCCTTGTGTCGAAACTAAGCTAAACTGAGTAGATAATGAGGCATGACCAAACTTTAAAGAGTAACGTAGAAAAAAAAGTATAATCATAATTTCTTTGCAAAGACTAAGAAATAAAAATTATAAGGAGAACAATCACTTCGGTACCTCCAATAATTCGGTATACCTAAGGTTTCGTTTAAAAATGAATTTTCATAAATGAAAAATTTTTCTTGAAGCTTTCATTGAAAGCTAAAGAATTAAATTTACTATTTCCAGTAAGCAAAAAAAGAGTTATCAGGAAGACAGTAGAAAAGGAGATGACGATTGTCATTGCATTTCATATGACTTCATTTAAATTTTTGAAGAAAAATTTGACTGGAAAGAGCATGGAGCCAGAAGAGAATTTCACCGGCGAGAAAAGAAACTGTTAGAGAACTTACGGTTCGGGTTATATAATAAATTGCCACTAAACAATAAAACTAGTTTATTTCGTATTTTTTTAATGAATGAAATGTTTACACATTTTTCAACGAACATAAAGTAACAGAGATTTTAAAACTAAAAACTTAGTTAAACATACGAGTCATACGACATATTACTTTCTATCAGAAGCATTTTTTTTTTTTGTTAACTGCAGTTTTTTTTCGACATGACCACTTTTAGATTTTATGCCGTAAAGAGTAGTTAAATGTTTTTTTTAACTTGTACCGTTAAAAAGTTTTTTGTTACTCCACCTTTAAAGTTGTATTTCAATTTTACTTTTTGATATATCCGTTTAAAAATCGTTTCTATCGAATCTTGTACTCCTGTTAAAATAATTGTTGTACTTCATAAAAATATAACTTTTTAAAACTTCTTCCAAATTCTGCATTTAAGTATTTTTCTCAGTAAACTTTTTACAAACTAAAAATTAAATTGTTGAACTTAGCATCCTCTAACAAAAAATGCAATAATGTGACGTTTAAACTTGAAAATAGAAAAAAAAAAAGAGGGACTAACCGAAATGATAAAGGCTCCGAGTACTAAATGAAGCTCCCAAAAATTGATCTGAAATTAGTTTTACAAATAAACAAATGAAATGCAACAAATTTATATTTAAAATTTGGCAACAACATAAGTGTAAAAAAGCTAGAAACTTTTTAGTACAACAATCGCTACACAAATAGAATTGCAAGCTCTCATATTGCAATGGACGGTGTTTGTTTTTCTGTTGAAGGAAAAGAGAAACTTGCAACTGAAAATAAAAAAGACAAATTAAAAAAAAAACAATACTAATAATCGTTAAGCCTTCTTATAAAGGTAAGGTACAATTATTTTACTTCCGGTCTCCTCGCAAAGGTATAGCGGAAGTGGCGAAGTAAACAAGCATGACTGACCAAAGTGTATGTGATCTTATTTTGAATGGGAAATTTGATGAACTCAAGAAAAAGATCAATCAAAACAGAGATTTGATTAACAAAACAGACGAAGTACGTATATTAACGATGTTAGTTGATGTCAATAATTTAAACTATTCATAACTTTTACGATAAACAGTAAGGACTTTATACACTACTACGATGCATTTTTTTTTTTTTTTTTTTTTTTCCGACCTCTTCTCACAACGTTCTAGTAATTTCTATGTTAAACTAAATAAAAAATGTAACCAATATTTATTTATCTATCTTTAATATAATTGTAATTAGGTTGAATAGAATTACTTATTGGAAATTGACATAAGCACACTAATAGGCGTAGTCATTTTATTTAAAAATTATTTGGTTATTGTTATTATTATTCTTTAGGTTTATTTTGAATTTATTCTTCGCCACCATCAGCATGTTTCTCAGTTGTTTTTTTTTATTCAAGTCGTTGTCTTTTGCCAGGGCTGAGTGCCCAGTAAACGGTAATCAAGCCAACCGAATAAAAATACAAAAAATAAACAGAATGTTACGAACATTTATCCATTGGAAAGGAAACTTATAAAACCTCAAATTAATTAATACTTTCCTACAACTGTTTAAAAAAAAAAAGTAAGGGACTGATTTAAATCGACTCTAGTCCACTCATAAAAACTGCAGAAGTTTTATGAGAAATAATTTTTATTAGCATTAGATCTTTGTTATGCTCCAATATTTATCATAAACGAAAAATATTTTTTTAAATCTGTTTTAGTAAGAAGAAGAAGAAGAAGCGTCTACCCTACTAATTCGTAATATCTGAAATAAATCTATATTCTATAGTATATTCCTGTTGGGGTTTTTTTTAAAGTTATTATTGTCTTTCTGTTTTGCGTACGAAAACACATTTTGAAGTGGCATTTAAAAGTAATATTTCTCTTTTTTAAATGTAAAATTTTAATGCTTCCTTAAAAAAAAATCCTGAAAAATCGCATTTTAAATGATTTAAAAAAAATGTGTTTGACGTTAAATGCTGGAAATATATATTTGAATGATAATATCTTATGCTAAAAAGCTAATCCGTATTAAATGAAAAATTAATTGATGTGTGTATATAAATAAAAAATTTTAGGCATTTTTATTGGTTTTGGTTTCACTACTTACACTTTTTCGCGAAAAAACATTATGATGAAAAAAGTTTTATCGTTAGAATGTTTGTCAATATTAAGAGGAAAGACAAAAGTATTTTTTAATTATTTTTTTTAATTTTTAAACATTTCTAACACGTTCTAAATTTTGGTTAAAAATAAAATTAATTTTTTTTTTTTTTACCATTTACCCTCTAAGCGCCTTTTTTCAGCTCAGATGAAACACATTAATTTGGAAATTCTTGCGAATAAAATAATTGTCAGATTTTAATGAAACTTTCAGGACTTATTCAAAAATGAATTATTAAATTATTTTTGAAAATTTTTGTTTTAGAAAATCTTGATAAAAAAATATTTTACTACCCCCACTTACTTAATTGAATTCCATGAAATTTTGCGAAATTAAATTTTCAATTTGTAATTGAGTGGAAACTATATTTACGAATCAAAAACTGAAAAGAAGTCGTTTTGTATGAAGATTTTTTAAATAATTAAATTATTATTTTTTTTTTTTAGTCTAAACATTCCCATTTTACATCTATGGAAGTCTATAAATGACATTATTAAAAGGTCACATGTAAGAGTTGTCCTCCATTTACAGAGAAATTCGCTTGTCTGCAATTCGTTATTCATTGCATATTTTAAAATTAATCTTATTTTAAATTTTATTTTTTCATAAAGCATCTTCAAACGTAACTAAAAGTCAATAAAATATTAGATAAAATTGCTGAAACTATTTTAATTTGTAAAAATTACTTGGTAGTTAAAAACACCCCAAAAATGTGTTCACTTAGATTTCATAAATTTATGTCAATTCTGGTCATCCATATTAGCTGTCAACACGTTACGGCTCATTGATAAAATCAATAATCATATAAGAAAAACAGGACCCATTGTTAAGAAGTGCTTGTATACTACTTTTTTATGCTGTAAGTAATATTTGTTTCAAATCAGATTAATTTAACTTTAAATTTGTTAATTTTACTCAAATAACTTGTCACAAATATGTATTTTAATTTTGGAAGATTTCTAAAACTGATAATTCAATTTCGTGTAAGAAATGGCCACCATCGTGCAAATATTTGACATTCCAATCTATATAATCTCTATTTGAAATACACCAAAGTATTTTGCTTACTGTGAATAGTAAATTTCAATTAAAGCTAAAAATAAATCTTCAAGGATGAGTTTTCATTTAAAAAAAATCATTTTAAACCTTAGGTATTGAAAATTTACCATAGTCACTCATTGTCTCATCAAATCACCATTATAGATGAAGAATTTATAGCACCAAATTTAAAATTTCACTATTTGCCCTAGAGATATGTTTCAAAGCCACCTAGTAAATTTAATGATTAATTAACTGAATTTTTAAAAGTTATGATTAATTTTTACTTAAAACTTCTCACTTGTGGAAATCTCTTCCAGCTTCTTTTTTTCCAGTCAACTTTGATCTTCAAAAATTTAAATGCAGTATCAATCATTATCTTCTGCCTTCCTAATTCTTGTTCTTTTATTGTTCACTCTTCTTAATGTGTTTTTTTTTCTCTTATATTCTAAAACACTCACAACTCCCCCCCTTGTGTCTTAGTGGCTTTATTGCCTTGCTTGGTGTGAAATGAAAAAAAAAAATTATAAACACCAACTGTCAGACAAATTTATTTCTTCAGTTTTATTGAATTATTTTTTATAAGATTCATGATATATTATAACACTTTATAAATTTTTCATGAAAACCCAACAAAGTAAAAAGTACACATGAGATATTGAAAGCGGGGAGTGAAACAGACCCCCAAAAATATTTCCATAAAGTTTTCTAATAAAATAACCTTTTCAGTATACAGTTCATTTGTTAGTGAATAAGTACTGAATAATTTGTTTGAATCGAATGATTCACTTTTATTTTTATTTTTTTTTATAAATGGGGCTGGGGTAGTAATTTTTTTCCTTAATTTTGGAAAAAAATGCATCCATTTTGGTGGTACCTATTCTTAACACACAAACAAAATATTTTTTTAATCATTTTATTTCAAACAAGGCAATAATACCGCTAAGATGCATGGTCATACCGAGAGTGAAAGAAAATGAGAAAACTTGAAGGTAGTGATTGATATTGCATTTAAATTTTTTGAAGATCGTTGTTGATGTGAAAGACAAGCTGGAAGAGTATAAGAGAAAGAACTATTAGAGTAAAATTTACTGTTACTAATTGCCAATCTAGTACTACACTTAAATTCAAGCAGTCAAGGTACCAAAATGAGAAGTTTGTCAGAACAATTGCCATGAAAATATTTATAGAAAAGGCACAGGGAATCTATGTTACAGTGGTGGGAAAGTGACTTAAGCCAAGATGCCAGGTCATCACCGATAACATTGTGGATTCTTCTTTGGATTTTGTCAAGAATCTTGAGGATATATACATTTTCAAGTAAAGAATAAAAATTTATTCTTAATTTAAGATAAATAATTTTGAATCCCTTGCAAAAAATGTTAAAAAAACAAAGCTTAAAGAATTTGCAAGTGTCAATAATGTTTACACATTTTCAAACATGACATTTAATAGGAGTAGATAGATTTGTCTATCATCTAGTTCATACACCTAATCAGTCTTTTAAACAGGAGTAGAAGTTTATACTTTGTTTCCAGATTAGGATTGGGTTTCCAGTTCCTTCTAAAGTATTTTCCCTTTCTTTCACTTCTGATGGTGCCTCTTACTCTATAACCCTCTACCTCGAGTGCCTCTTGAGCTTTTACATCATTGTAATAAAAAAAATAATAACGGCTAAGTGACCTAGCCCAGGATCAATAACTCTGTAAAGGTCAGGGATCAATTTGACATTATATTGATATTGTAAAGCAAACTCTCTTCTAAATTGATAATTAATTAATATTTTTTTTAATTCTGACAATTGTCATGACCTAAAGAAGGTCTAAAAATGCTGATCTACAAAAATTATTTCCCCCTAAAAGTTTTCCTTATTTTTTATGAGTGGACTAGTCTATTTAATGCCAAAAGGGTTTTTAATGTCAAAAACAAATTCACATTCCGAATATTGAATTACCTCCCTTAGATTCTTCATCTCGCATTATATTCTGATTCCATGTAAAGTGATTTTTAGTGTATATTAAAGTGACATTTATCAATTCCGAAAATGGAATCTGCAAGTCTAGATCAGATTCTGGCCAGGTCTGCTACATTTATCTTCTCTCCTGCCTTGCCTGGTGTGGAAACCAAAGAGAAGATCTAGTCTGAATTCAAAACCGTGGGGATGACAATGAAAAACTAAATCATGGTTGTTGACAGATAAAAAAAAAAAAAAAAAAAAGAAGCAAAATCTGCGGAGAGCCATGATCACATACAGGCTGAGTGGATATGGTATTGAAAATAAAATAAAGTTTTCCATTTGGACTCTGGCCTCTTTATCATTTGTCACATGTATACACACTAGTGAAACTATTGACTAAAGTGGTGAATCTGTGTTTGTTGTTGTGCATGCTAGACAGTCAAACTATTGTTTCTACATTTCTTGGAATGTCATGGCTAAAGTTATTTCAAGCAGTTTGCAATAAGAGATTCATGAAACAATAAGACAGAATTAAATCATTCAAACTTCACTATCAGGGAAACCTGTTTTGCTGCAAATAAAATTTGCTGTTATGATTGCTTCCTGAAAAAAAAAAAAAATCATAATTTTTGTTTCCCTTAGAAATTTCCAGCAAGATGGCTTCTTCAGACAGTTAAACAAAAAGATGGATTCATTTTAGCTAACATGATCAACACAAAGTAAGGGTCCGGTTTGGCATTATATTTACAGTATAAATTAAACTCTTTGCTAAAAATTTTGAATACTTTGGAGTTTTCAAAAAATATACTAAATATATGTTCCATTGTCTGATTAGTACACAGAAAAATTTTGGTGTCCATTTTTCCTTTTCATGTTATGTCATGGTGCATTAATTTTCATTTGTGCCAACTCAGAATGATTATCTGCTGCAAGACACTGTGTTGATTTCACTCCATATAGGAATGTATAAAAATACATAACTGTGATACAAAGCCAAAGGGGAAGTGGGGTAAGGCTGATCATCACTATGCTAGACCTAGTTAATCAGACTCACAACCCATTCATTCATTACAATTTAATCATTCACCACAAAAACTCATCCATTACCATTCAATCCTACATGTACCACAAAACCACATATTAACAGGGGAACCTACAAAACACCCCATGATGTAACTTCTTATAGGAATGACTGCAAAACTTTCCCCCCTCCCTTTTTATAGGCAAAAATCCACAAATGCCTGCTGGGATATTTTTCTCAGCCAATAAAATAAGTTGGTTTACAATTTAACTTGACTTGCTCCAGTTCTGGCTTATTTTGAAGACAGACCACTGCAGTTGCTTGTCTGACATTGTTTTTGTGTGTAGAAGCCAATTCATAGTTTGTAAACTTTTTGCCTTCTTACCTGTGAATTTACTTTTGCATATGTTGTTTGCTTGCTTGATATTATTTTCATTTTGCCCTGTTCCTTTTTCTTTTTATTGCAAACTTTGTTAATTCTGTTTGTTGGACAGTTCTGTTATTTCTTTTTGTATTTGACTATGGTTATGTTATATTCTGTGCTAATAGGAATATATGCTTGAACAAAACTGTGGATAAATAAGTAAAGTTTTATTGTAGAAACCAGTGCAATAAGAAATAAGGTAACAGCTATGCACACAGTCGTCATAAGTCAAATCCAAACTCTTGAATATGGTTTTCATCAGAGAACATTTATTCTATCAGTGTTTTAAAGTGTTCAAAAAAGGTAATAATCAGTTGGTGCAAGACCATGGGAATATGGCAGATGGGGTAGAACAAAGCGAGTTCCCAAATTTTTTCCTGTGTTATTTTTGCTGCATGGGGCTTTGCATTGTCATGGGAGCAAACAACATATTTCCTTTAATCCACTGTGTACACTGCCATTGCGATGCAAAAGCTAAGGTATATTAAATCTGGTTATTAATTTTTATTATTCTGTTGAGTCATAAATAATTTCAAACTTATTCTTCATAAAATAAAGTACAATTACATTTTATTCAATTATATATCCACTATTATTTGCAATGACTTGTTACCATTTATCAGAAAGCGCTTTGATAAAATTGCGCAGGTTTTGATGAACCCTTGAATCTGGTTTTCATTAGAGAAAGTTTTCCCCATCAAACTGTTTTGCAGCGATCAAAAAAAATATTACTCGGTTGGTGCCAGGTTAGTTTAATGTTGCAAATGATGTAAGACAAACTGTGTTAGTCTTTCTGTATATGGCCTTACATTGTCATGAAAGAGAATGTTATTCCTGCAGAGTTCTTTTTGACAAAACCTTTATGGACAGGTTGCAGCTGCTGAATATATAAATGTGCATTTCAAGTAATACTCCAATAATGCCACCATACTCGACATTACCTTCCATGGAGCTCAGCTTTTGTGCTCACTTGTAGAGATTAATTCTTGTCAACTCACTTTTGCAGTGAACATTGTCATATATACTCCTTCCCAGTCTTTTGAACAGGAGTGGAGGTTTACCTCTTGTTTCCAGATTAAGACTTGGCTTTCGGTTTCTTCTAAAATCTTCTCATTCTCAGTAGCCCTTTGTATGTGTCTTAGTGGTATCGTCGACTTGCTTGTGGTGCAGTGATTAAAAAAAGAAATGACCCATTTTTCATTACTTGTTATGGTATACTTAAGTAACAGTTATTTAGGACAATACATTTGTCATTGCACTTGGTTCCAAAAAACGGAAATTACTTCTGACTCAACCTGATATTTCTTGTCAAAACACATAAACAGCTTCCTTACTTTACAGATTTTCTATCATTATGTGTCTTTTTTTATCTTTAGAGTGGAAGACTTCCTTTACACTGGGCTGTTTCCCAAGGACATGAAGAAATAACAGACTATTTGTTAGATCTGGGCACATCTGTTGATGCCAGAGATCAAGTATGTATTTTTCTTTTTTAATCATTTTTCTGTGAATTATCTTAGAATAATTTGAAGGAAATGGATTCTCATCAACTTGAAAAAAGAATTTGAGAAAATAATCACTGTGTAATAAATAATGGCTGGTCGCTCATATCCAAGTATACCTATTTACTAAGGTGAATAGTCAATCCTTATTGCAGGCGCCTAATCAGGCACATTTGTGCTTGTCCAACACCCACAGAGCCCACTTATGGTTTATACTGCAATTATGCTGGGCATTGTGATGTAATGTATATCGGCTCAGAATGAAAACTTTGAGAGCTGAGTTTGAATTTGTTATATTCACTTAACCCAAATTCCCTTGGGAAAGATATGAATCCATCTCTTCTATCCCCAACTATGGGATAAATAGCAGGACAGACTGGATTCTTTAGCCTTAGTTGGCAACCAGTCTACTGCAGAAAAAATGGCAACCTACTGTGGGAAAAATCTACCTTGTCAGTCATGTATCAAAAGATACATGATCGCCCAAGCGTGTATCATTTGTGGCACTTAACTGACTGATGTTGAGTGGAACTTAGTTACAGTTTCTGGGAGAGAGCACATTAGCTGGCATGATCAACATTCTGAACAAAGCCAGTACACTCAAACTCTGTCAATGATTTGTTACTTCATACTAGCTCGACCATCAACAGCTCCCAAATACTTCCATCTATCCACTTTCACTCACAAGGCTTTGGTCAACCTGTGGTATGGCTTTTAGTTACTTTCCAAAGATCTTGTACACTGGGATCACCTCTTCAGGCCGATAAACTTCCTGACAAATCGCCCATAACAAGATTTGAACCCAGGTTGTAAAGTGAACATTCTAACCACTTAGCCATGTGCCCAATGTGTACATGACCCCCACTAAACTGTTTAGTTCATACAGCCTTATTTACTGAGGAAGCTACTGGGTGTTTCAAAATTTATGTAGCTTCTCAGAATGAAGGGGATCATTAGAAGTCAATAATTACTGAATTTTTTCTTGGTGGAAGTAGTTATATTACACTAAATTAACTTTTTTCACCACCATTCCAGAACTATCCCTGAAATAACAGGTTAAAATTTTTCTAGGATAATTTATTATCCTAGAAAAACTTTAATCTGTTCTCAAATCAAAATATTGTTTTTCTTCTGTTATTATTTGTAGTTGTTAGTAGCAGAATAAAAACACCATTAAAATGTTGGTAGCTTAAAAAGAAAAAAAAAACACTGTTAAAATGTTAGTAGCTGAATAAAAAAAAAAATGGGGTTAAAATGTTAGTAGATGAATAAAAAAAAATAAAAAAAACGCTGTTAAAATGTTGGTAGCTGAATAAAAAAAAAAAATGCTGTTAAAATGTTGGTAGCTGAATAAAAAAAAAGAAAAATGCTGTTAAAATGTTGGTAGCTGAATAAAAAAAAAAATGCTGTTAAAATGTTGGTAGCTGAATAAAAAAAAAATGCTGTTAAAATGTTGGTAGCTGAATAAAAAAAAAATGCTGTTAAAATGTTGGTAGCTGAATAAAAAAAAAAAAACGCTGTTAAAATGTTGGTAGCTGAATAAAAAAAAAAAACACTGTTAAAATGTTGGTAGCTGAATAAAAAAAAAACAGTTAAAATGTTGGTAGCTGAATAAAAAAAAAAATGCTGTTAAAATGTTGGTAGCTGAATAAAAAAAAAATGCTGTTAAAATGTTGGTAGCTGAATAAAAAAAAAATGCTGTTAAAATGTTGGTAGCTGAATAAAAAAAAAATGCTGTTAAAATGTTGGTAGCTGAATAAAAAAAAAAAAACGCTGTTAAAATGTTGGTAGCTGAATAAAAAAAAAAACACTGTTAAAATGTTGGTAGCTGAATAAAAAAAAAACAGTTAAAATGTTGGTAGCTGAATAAAAAAAGAAAATACTGTTAAAATGTTGGTAGCTGAATAAAAAATAAAAAAATGTTGTTAAAATGTTAGTAGCTGAATAAAAAAAAAAATGGTGTTAAAATGTTGGTAGCTGAATAAAAAAAAAAATGGTGTTAAAATGTTGGTAGCTGAATAAAAATAAAAAAAATGGTGTTAAAATGTTGGTAGCTGAATAAAAATAAAAAAAATGGTGTTAAAATGTTGGTAGCTGAATAAAAATAAAAAAAATGGTGTTAAAATGTTGGTAGCTGAATAAAAAAAAAAAAATGGTGTTAAATGTTGGTAGCTGAATAAAAAAAAAAACGCTGTTAAATGTTGGTAGCTGAATAAAAAAAAAACGCTGTTAAATGTTGGTAGCTAAATAAAAAAAAAAAACGCTGTTAAATGTTGGTAGCTGAATAAAAAAAAAAATTCTGTTAAAATGTTGGTAGCTGAATAAAAAAAAAAATTCTGTTAAAATGTTGGTAGCTGAATAAAAAAAAACAGTTAAAATGTTGGTAGCTGAATAAAAAAAAATGCTGTTAAAATGTTGGTAGCGGAATAAAAAAAGAAAATACTGTTAAAATGTTGGTAGCTGAATAAAAAAAAACACTGTTAAAATGTTGGTAGCTGAATAAAAAAAGAAAATGGTGTTAAAATGTTAGTAGCTGAATAAAAAAAGAAAATGGTTTTAAAATGTTAGTAGCTGAATAAAAAAAGAAAATGGTGTTAAAATGTTAGTAGCTGAATAAAAAAAAAAATGGTGTTAAAATGTTGGTAGCTGAATAAAAAATAAAAAAATGGTGTTAAAATGTTGGTAGCTGAATAAAAAATAAAAAAATGGTGTTAAAATGTTGGTAGCTGAATAAAAAATAAAAAAATGGTGTTAAAATGTTGGTAGCTGAATAAAAAAAAATGGTGTTAAAATGTTGGTAGCTGAATAAAAAAAAATGGTGTTAAAATGTTGGTAGCTGAATAAAAAAAAATGGTGTTAAAATGTTGGTAGCTGAATAAAAAAAAAATGCTGTTAAAATGTTGGTAGCTGAATAAAAAAAAAAATGCTGTTAAAATGTTGGTAGCTGAATAAAAAAAAAAATGCTGTTAAAATGTTGGTAGATGGATAAAAAAAAAAAAAATGCTGTTAAAATGTTGGTAGCTGAATTAAAATGTTTTGAAAATATATTTAATTTGATCCATTCAATCTTTTTATCATTTTGTTGCTTTTTAAAGCAGGGCATAATAGTTTGTAATGAAAATTTAAAAAAATGCTAAAATATTAAAGTTTTAAAAATGAATAAATGTAAAAATAAAGTTAAATTTTACTGCAATTTTGTATAGAAATCACAACTTTGTATAGAAATCACAACTTTGTATTTAAACATTTCGGTTTAATTACTTTGAATAATTTGTTGTGGAGTAAATAAGACACCCCCAGTAACACAAATGAACTAGGCAAGATGCCTTAAATAAAGAACTCCAAGTGTGTCAGAAGTCTGTTGAAGTTAGTCAAGGAGAATTTCTAATGATATGACAGTGAGTAGCCTAAGCTAGATATAATATTATAACTGCTAGAAGACATATATAATTTCATGTTCAGAGTAATTTTATCAAACTTTAATAATTGTGATCTATACACTTATTTCCTATATAAAGAATATTGACATATTTCAACAATTCCCAATCAAAAAAGTTTCAAAAGTATTTATTAAAAACATTTTTGTTAAACCTGTCTCATGTCAGGACTAAATTTTCCATGATTGTTTATCATTTTTTTAAATTCTCTCTTGAATTAGGCTATAAGCAGAGAATCTAATATATAAATGTTGTTTGTTAATGGTTCTAATTGACAGAAAAAATTTCTTGCTCAGTATATCAAAGTAAATTTAGTTCTTATAGATAAATAATAGCAATATCTAAATGTAAGTAATTCAACCTTCATTTTTCATTTGGATTTTTTTTTTAATTAGCTGCTATTAGGATAAATATAATAGGATTTTGTTTAAAAACTTTACATTATCCTGGCATTGTCCCCAAAACTTTAACCAGTTGTCTGAAACTACTGTTCCTAAGAAAATGTTAACCTTGAATCTTGAGGCAGTGAATCATTTTTATTTTTGTTATTTCTAAAAAAATCCAAAAAAATCTCAAAACTTCAGTCCTGATAATCTAATAAAGTTTGTATGTGTGTCTTCTTAAAACCTTAAAAATTAATTAAATATATATAAAGTCTGTCCATGGGTGTGTTCAAATATTATATAAAACCTCAAATGTGGTTTTATCATTTATATCTACCAGCATTTGTCTTATATCTTTCCCAACTTAGCAGTTCTTCCTTATAGAGATAACTAACTTGCATATTCAGTTTTAAAAATCAAATTTTAAAAGTAAATGTGTTTTGTTCATTTCCAATTTAGCCTTTTGCAATCTTAATAAATAAGCAATTTTTTGTTGATGGCTTTTACAAATGAATTACTTAATTATTTAAGGAAAAATATTTTCTATCAGGAAAGTGGTAATGACCTGAGCTTTTAAAACACAGGTTTGGAGTAAAAGAAAGCCATATTGATATCTTTTAATAGTATATCACAAAAATCTAACCTGTGTAAATTTATGAAATAAACAAGGAAAATGTTCCAGCCTATCAGAGTGCTTTTGCTAATCTCATTTTACAACCTAATCAGATCTCTCCAGCAAAGAACTAGGACTCTAAACTGTGCAACACCAGGTCTTATTGCTAGTTAAAATTAAGTTTTTTTTTTAATTTATTTATTTATTTATTGATTTTTTTTTTGTAACTTTTGCTTATCAAATTTACCTCCCAAGAAAAGGAAATTGATATTATATTCTTAAAAACATTTTGTGGCTGGTGGTAAAGAGTTGATAGCATGGTAAAGAACCATTCCCATTTTCCCAAACTTATTTTATCAGTGTTGAAGAAGAAGGCATGGTTAAGCAGAATTGACAAAATTCTCAATAATACTAATAAGAAGAACACGGCAAAATAATATGAGACAAGACAATGTAATGCAAGACAAAGCAAAGCCGCTATAAGACAGTAACAAAGTAAAAAGTTCACAAAATAGAAGTAGTGTTCACATGCAAAAAGGATACAATCAAGTGATTTATAGACTTACAACATCAAGGCAAGAAAGAAAAAAAATGTGTGGGCAAGACTGAGAAATTTTTATTGGCTTGAAAAAAATCTCAGCATGAAAGTAGGATTTGTCTGTAAATTTGAAGAGGTGGGGGGGGATTTTTAGCAGTCATTTCCTATGATTGAAACCAAAATTCTGCTTTGAATCATTTTCAATTTGTCTTTTGTCAAATTTAGATCTTCATGCCTGAAAAAAGTGTCAAAAGGACTGTTCTTCCATCAACACTGCTTCTGTTTTAACTCCCTTCACTCTGTGGCAATGTTTGTTTTTAAAACAATAATTAGAATTGGAATAAAGCATAGACATGATGAAAAAGAATTTATAAGTATTTTTTTGTTCTTGAGAATTTACAACTGAAATGTTAAATGCTATTTATTTATTACATTGTTTATTTACAAGAATAATTTTATATTTACAACATTCTAAAAACTAATACAATATTATTTAACAATTTATAATGAAATAAATGTGAAAACAATTTTTTATTCATAATTTTATAAACACTAAATTACTAAAATATATGAACCAGCTATAAAGAAAACCTTATTTACCATTTTATAAAGTTAGAATCAATTGGTGATTAGCCAATTTTTTGCTAACCATTCCAATAAACAATATAAAAAATAGTGTTTAATATTTTTGTTATTAATTCTCAAGAACAAAGAAAATGTATAAATTCATTTTCATCATGTTTAGATTTTATTACAGTTCTAATCATCACTTCACTCCTCAACATTGTTTATTGTTTTAAATAAACCTTACTGAGGAGTTAAAATAATATCAATGGAAAAACTGTCCTTTTGACAGAACATTTTTCAGCAGGTATGAAGGTCCAAGTTTACCTGTTTTTTTTTGTTTTTGTTTTTTGAGGGTTGACATGCAACCAATACTGTTGCAACTGATTTTATTTGAATGTTGTTATTGTGCATAGTTCACATGATTTAATGTTATCTTTTCTTTCTTTTTTTCTTATCAGTCTGGTTGGACGCCTTTAATGATTGCTGTTTCAGCCGGTCGATCCAAAATTGTCAACAGTCTCATTCATCACTGTGCCCAAGTGAACGCTGTTAACCACAATGGACAATGTTCTCTTCATTATGCTGCCTCAAAAAATAGATACGAGGTCAGAAAGATCTTCTGTTTTTCATTTTTGTTAAGCAGTTTTGATTGATTGCTGTTAATAAATCTGTATATTGCAAATGGAAGGCACAGTGGAGTAATGGATAGTGGCTCGGATTGAGGTATTGGAGAGCTGAGTTCAAATTCCAGTCAAATCCATTACATTCACATGTGCTGATACCTTTGGGAAAGATATGAATCCTCTTCTTCTCCCCCCAGCTATGGGTAAATAACAGGACAGACCCGGTTCTATAACCTTGGATGGCAACTGGTCTACCACAGAAAGAAATGGCAACCTACTGTAGGAAAAAAAAATCTGCCTCCTCAGTCATGTATCGAAAGATGCATGATCATCTAAGCGTATATCACGCATGGCACATAACTGACTGATATTGCAAATTCTCTTTATCACAACCTGTTGTGTCTGCGTGTGCTTACTTGTGTCAAATAAGAACGAACACACAACTTAAACTTTTATACATTAATAGTATCCAATAGGGAACATGAGGGAATGCCCAACTGCTATCTTGAAATCTTTTTTTGTTTTTAGTTTTCTTTTTGTTTTTGTTTTTTTTCCCCACCTCTGTTCTAGATAGTTATATCAAGGGGCATAACTTGGCTCCCATCTAGGTAGCGATTTAACTCCCTTGTTATGACGTTCAATCTAATATAACCCCAAATTATCTTGGATAAAAAATAAAAGATATTTTTAAAAACAACAAATATTTAATATTTCCAGATATCCATCAGGCTTAAGACTATATATATTTTCTTGGGTGGCTAGATAATCTCTGTTGCAGAAGCTTTCTCAGGAACATTTGTGTTTTTTCTATACCGACAGAGCCAACCTTTGATTTATATTTCAGTTATGCTGAGCGAACCTTAATTACAGCTTCTAGTCAAGAGACTGCATAATCTGGTGTGATCAGTAGTTGAACAAAGCCAGTATGCTCAAACCTTCACTCATGATGACTTGTGACTTCATGCTAGCACAATCATTGATGGCTTCAAAACACTTCCATCTACTTCATTTTACTTAAGGAACTTGGATCAACCCATGGTATAATTTTAAGGCACTTTCCAATAGTGCCACATGTTAGGATCATCTCCCCAATCCATAATTATCAGGTAGCCAGCTCCCTGATAAATCATACTGTCACCAAAAGAAATTAGCAACTCTGTTTTGGGACAAAATTTCAGATTGGGCATTTCTTCCCTGTTCACCGGTTTCTTAGCATTTATTGTTGTTCTCTTCCCTGTATCCACTTTGTCGTTCATTCAGTTCATTAACTTGCAAGTTACTAATCACTTGCCCAGATGATAAACATACTAGACATACAGGCCCCTCAGAATGGAGGCACTAACACACCCAGATGTCCCTTCTCAATTCCCTCCAATTACACTAATATTATGTAAAGTTGCTAATTACCCAATTTCTTGTGGGACAACAAAGAAAGGTCTCTTTTGACGGAACAACACACTCGTCTACTTTCGTATTGAAGTCCTACATGCCAGACAAACTCTCTTTCATCGAGAATAAGGCAAGTCTTGGTCACCATTTTTGCCAATTGACTCTGGTTCAGGTTCACTATGCCTGCTACACATCCATAGTGAGATTCAAATACTGGTAACTACTTGGTCATCTCCTTACTATAATTTAATAAACACCGAAATAAAAAAAAAAAAAGTGGGAATTGGTATTTATATATTTTGTCTGCATCATGTACAGATCATCATCTTTTTTTTTCTTTTTTCTTCTGAAATATTTTTTATTACATGTAACTTGAAGAGAAAATAATGGTATAATCAAGATGTTAATATTCCAAAGGTCAGATTGGAAGCCCCTATCAGTACTGGAAAGAGCAATAACTGGACTTGGAGGGAAAAAATTGCTTTAATAGAAAGATTTTATAAATTTCAACCAGAAATAGTATTGGCTGCTCAGTCAATGAATGCCTAATGTTTCCTTATAAGGAAATGGCTAACATTACAATCCCCATTAGAGACAAGAACTCATACTACACTTTGATCTGAAGCCAATGACCAAGGGATGAAGAAAAGAATAACTCCAGTAACACTGGTTGGTTGGTCAATGAATTTAAATGTTTCCTTATAAAGAAACAGCTAATATTACCATTCCCACTGAAAATCAGAATAGATACTACACTTTGATCTCAACCCAATGACCAAGAAGTGAAGAAAAGCTTAACTTGAGTAGCATTGGCTGCTTGGTCAATGAATACCAAATGTTTCCTTATAAGGAAATGGCTAACATTGCAATCACCATTAGAGACAAGAACAGATCTCTGGTCAATGACCAAAGAATAAAGGATGGATTAACTTGAGTAACACTGGTTGTTTGGTCAATGAATGCCAAATGTTTCCTTATATGGAAATGGCTAACATTACCATTTATCATTAAGTGTGAGAAGATCATAAAGATTTTGCGGGTGTGTAGGGAGGGTGGTACCAAATTCCACCATTTCTTTTCCAAAAATCAATTATCTGCCAAAATATTTAAAAATTGAAGAGAATTATGGAAAAGATTATTTTTGGCATTTTAAGAGGGTGGTACAGAAATTTGAGAAGGTCTCGCAGATCTTGCCACATTTCTGCATAACCAAATGAAGGTCATGTTTTTAAATTACTTGTTCAACTGATTGAAAAATCTGGAAGTAAACAAATTTTTTTTTTTTTTTTTTTTTTTTTTTTTTTTTTTAGAATTTACTTCGAGACATTTCAGTAATGGTCAAGAAGAATTTTGAAACTGATAAGTACTAATGCATTTGTAAAACTTGAAAGTTCCAATCTAATCAGTTCTATTGAGCAAAAATTATTAAAACGGAAAACCATGATGAGGAGTAATAATGAGTTGCACTCTTGACGCAGGAGATACGGGTTGATAATCATAAAAGTTTATTGCAAAAAACATGTTATGGGTTATCCTAGGCCTACAAAATGTTAACACGTTTTATGACACAAATATGAAATTTTTAGGCCAATAACAAGATATGAAATAAGGAAAAAAAGATTACATTCATGCACATTATGAAACATTAAAACCTTTCCTTTCCATTACAACCTACACAACATAAATCAAATTAACCTTGAGGGGTAGAAACAGTCTTTCAAAGAAAAATAATATTGTTGGAAATAAATTTTGTTATGAAAATTGGTAAGTTCCTGAACACCCATAAACAAATGAATTAGTATTCAATATTTTTCATTTACTTAAAAAGGGTAAATATTTGAAAAGTTCCTGACTTATCATGTTGGAACACCAGTTCCTTTACAATCACCGAAAGTTAAGCAATGTTGAGTCTGATCATTACCTAGTTGGGCAACCGCTTGGGAATACCAGGTGCTGTAAGCTTGGATTTGCAGGTGGTGTAATGGATAATGTTTTGGAATTGTTAATCGGAGGACCGAGTTCCAATTCCATTTGGATTAATTATATTCACAAATACTCTTCTTTGGGGAAAGGTATGAATCCACTGCTTCTTCCCCCTCCTAGATATGGGTTAATTACTAAGACTTGTATCATTAAATCATTATCTCCAAAAATAAAATTGCATAAAATATTTAGATTTTGGCATTAAATAACACATAGAGATTGATCTGTGGCTAAACAAAAACAACCAACCAACAACTGAAAAGTTCCAAAGATAGAAAATCAAATAGTAAGAGAAACAATAGTTCACTTGAAAAGGAACCTTGCTGTATCACTGTTGTATTTGGATGAATGGTTTCTTTCGACTTGATATTTAGTAGCTGGAATCACTGGTAATAATTCAAGTTTGAATCCAGAGTGTTTACTCTTCCCACAGGACCAGGAATTTAGGCTGAGAGCAACAATATTACCTGAAGGTAGAAATTTTCAACTCCATCTCATCTTCAATTTCTTAAGTAGGCATCATAGAATCCTTATGACGACAACTTTAAAGAAAGTGATTGTCTAGTGATGATTTCATACTTAATCAGGATATTCCAAGAAAAGCTGAGTGTTGATTGGCCAAAATAATTGCAATGTCATTAACCCCCAAGCTGCTAGGATGATTTCTGTGGGCATACCACCAAAACCATTGAAGTGGTCAAGCAACTGCTAGCTGATACACCAAGAAAATCATGATGTCATCAAAATTTCTTCAACAGTTGCTATGAGTCATGTTTTCAAAACCTGAAATTCCACCAAGGTGATACAATTTGAAAGAAATAAAAAATATTTCTTATACTTCATGATCAAATACAGTAGGGTATCACCGTTCAAGGTATCGACAACTTCAGCTTCACTGGGACCAATCAGCAAAACCCTTGAGCTTCTCTTAAACTATAACTATTTTGCTTAGCATAGTACATCTGTGGCCCTATACTCCACAAGGATTCAACAGGCTTAACATGCATACATACAAGACTACTTTGAAAATATATTTCAAATTTGTGTCTGAATTTCTGGGATGAGGACTTATTTATATCATGTCTTTTTTATAAATACAGGGTGTCCATAAAGTTCGTGTGCACTTTAAAAAATTTATTACTTTATTTGTATTGGTGATAGAAATAATTTGTAAAAGGATTAGAAAGAAGTAAATCTATATTTTTTAAGGTTTTATTGAAATTTTATTTAAGTTTCCACAGGTCTTCCATCCTTAGCAATACAAAGGGTAATACGATTTTGCAGTTCACGGAAAACATTTGCCAACTGATTTACAGTAATGCCTGAAATCACATGAGTTATAGGTACATTAAACTTTATAACATTTTTTACAGATTATTTCTATCGTAAATACACACTGTATTTTTATGGCAATTGTTCTGATGAGCTTTCCTACTTGGTAACTCAACAGCATGAATTTAAGTGTACTGCTGGATTGGCTGCTAGGTCTCACTTTTTTATTGTTAAAATAACTAGATGAGTTCTAATAGTTTCTTTTCTTGCACTTCTCTCTTGTGAAACTCTTTTCCAATTTTTTGCTTCCCTGCCACTTACGATTTTCAAAAATTTAAATGCAATATCTGTCGCCATCTTCCTGAATGCTGTTTTTTTATTGTTCTTCCTCCACACTAAAGTCTTATTTTGTTTCACTCCCGGTAACCGCTTGTGTCTCACTGCCAATATTTTGTTGCTTGGGGTGGAATGATTAAAAAAACAAAACAAATGTACTATTTTCCTCATCTTTGTTGTTATCATTGTTTTGGTTGTTGCATCCTACAGTCTTCATCAGGTGCTTGTTTCTCTAGGTAACTTTCAGGAATTTTAAACTGAATCCTTTAATTAATATCCTGGATTAGAACAATGTACCTTTTATTTAATCAAAGTGGGTAAAACAATCTACCCCTTTAGACTAAAGAGTTCAGTTCAAAATTACCTGGATTAACAAAGCACATGGAGGCCAGAGGTCACACTAGTTGAAATGTTGTGATAATAATAGCAAAAAATGAGGACAACAGTTCATTTGTAAATAATGCAGATATTACATAATTATTTCATAACAGCATTTTGAAGATATAAAAAATATTCTCTACAAAACCACTCAAATTGTGTCATGACATTTTGAGTGGAATTGCTCAGTTAATTAAAAAAGAAAAGAAAAAAGTTTATGATGACTGAAATGTTTTTATCTAATTCATTTCATTTTTATAGTTGGTTTGCTGTTATATATGTTTCTTAGTGTGGGAGTTGCGTCTCCTCTGTCATCAATTGGGCTGCCTGTGTTTAGGGATTTCTCGGGCAATTGCGGGTTTCTTAGATGATTCTATATAGATTTTTGTTTTTAAGCTACTTTAAATTGCACTTGTAGAAAGATGCATCGATGCATGGAATTCGCTTCAATTTATAGGCTTGTAATAATAAATGTTACCGTGTTTCAGGTGTGATACAGTGGGGTTGGTCACTTCATGGTACCAGAGATAATATGTGAGGGAGTTGTTTGGTATTTCTTTCTCTGTCACTGCACCAAATGTAATGGTCCCTTTTTGACGTTTTCACAGAACCAACAGGACCTAAACATGAATTTTGAAAGTAACATTAAGAGGAAACTCTGAGGCAATCCTCATAAGTGCGGCAGAAGAGGATAGCAGGTGAGGCAGAAATAATTGAAAGGCAATCAAAGACCGTTTCAAAAAATTCATATACCAAAAATAACTATAATTTCAAAATTTAAAATATTATTATAGATTACTTGTAATTGCATACATGAGTCCCAGTATAAATACTTATAAATAATTATTGACCGATTTTATCATTGTGATATTTTTGCATTATATCAAGTATTAAGAATATAGTAACTAGGGTCTGCAAATTGGAGGAGAGAGTTATCAATGATAATGTTCTGACTTCAAATCCGCGGTTATCTCCCTTTAACCCACTCTCATTTAAAAATAAAAAAATATAATAATAAATACTTTAATAAAAAGTACAATTAAAAATAAAAATTTTAAAATGTACTTTTTATCACATAACACTTGGTGAGGCATGAACAAATTTTCATTCTGAAAATGCAGCCCAGAGGGGAAAAGGGTTTTGAAACCATGGCAGTAGAGTAAACTGAAATCATTTTCCTCTTTTTGAAACAAAAAACACCACAAACAGTTTTGAAGGTGATGACGGCAATGTATAGAATAAATACCTTATCCTATGGTGTTAAGTACTGGAAATGGTGCCTCTTCTCAGCTGCCTTCAGTCAGCAATTAATGGCGACACCATTCGTTCAAGTGGAGACTACCTTCTTGGGCAATCACTGCATAAAGCACTTGAGAACTAAACTAACAGTGTAGAAAACAAAAATTGATCACAAATGCCTGCAGATGCAAAAAAAATGTCAACATGTTGGTTTCATTGTTAGTTTTTACCTTTCCAGAAAGAGGCCAGGGTCAGTTGCTCCTGTGAACTTTTAGCCTTGTGTCAGAAAAGCCAAGAGTACATTTTTACCCAACTAAATGTACAGGATGAAATATAGGTTCATCACTTTAACCCAGGAACTAAAGCACAAACCAAGCATTTGATTTGTATTTTCATTTTTTAATGCTTATCAACCCATCACATGTTATGTAAAGCAAAAACATATTTTGGATTGTAATAATAATTTTTTTCTTTCTTTTATTTTTTTATTTTTTTATTTTTTTTTTATTTATATCTTTCCCAGGGGTGTTTACATGTAAATAAATGTAACAAAATTGACTCTCCAAATTCTCATTCCGAATGGTTATCCATTACATCAACAGCACATCCTCTGCAAACCAAACAATGGAAGTGCAATAAAGGCAGGTCCAACTCCTTTCTGTAAGATGCACACTGTCTTCTGGGGCCAAAATGGTGTGGTACTTCTGGATACTGCAATAATTGAGCTGTCTTGTTCCTCAATGATGTGGAAATTATAAGATCATCAAAACCCATCATGCAGTGCACTTCGCAAAGGTGTCCAGATCTTGCAAGATCTTTGCACATCTTCCTTGTCAAACAAATGGAAGCATGTTTGTGTAACTATGAGATTCCTCCCTGCCATACTTATTCTTGAGACTTGGTACCATCTGATTTCTATCATGAAGTTATATTTGAGAAGTAAGCACTTCCAGGGTGATAGCATGATGACAAGTTATCTACATTCCTACAGAGTTATACAAGAAAGGTCTTCACAAGTGCACCAGAAGACAAGAGAAATGTATAACTTGGTAGAAGCTGTATGAGGGAGGATTAATCAGTGAAAATTTTTGTGTCTCTCTATACACAGTAGATGGGTTGGTGTAATTTACAACTAATTATCAATCCCTGCTAGGCCATCCAATGTCAAAATCTGTTTTTTTTTGGGTTTTTTTTGTTTTGTTTTTTTTTGAGTTGATAGATAGGGCTTATAGTTGAGCCCATAGGCAGACATTGGTTGGGTTTATACTTGAGCCCGTAAGAAAACACTGGTCATGTTTATACCTTAGCCTGTACCTGGTCAGATGTTGGTCCTTTTTGAGTCAGCATATTTTTAGTCTTGCCATCAGGGAAAAACTGGAAATGGGTCAGGCAGTCTTTAAAGAATACTTCTTGATATTTATCTCTGATAATGACATCCTTCTATAAAATTATTTTGCTACTGTTTTGTAAGTGTAAAAGATAAGGAATCTCAATCTTGATGTCTGCGGCAATGGACACACATACACACGCACACCACGACTTTTCAATCAAATTTGGATCATCATGTATAACATTTACTTCCTTCTGTTAGTTTTTCTGGCCTGAAAGTATTTGTTGAAATGATCTTTGCATTTTTTTTATTTTTTTTTTTTTTTATTTAGTTGTAACTTTTGAAAAAAAAAAAATTGATTTATTTTGTAGTCCATTTCCCACCAGTGCTATAAACACTACAAGTGAAATGGAAAATTTCCAGGACTTGTCTCATTGATTAGGTTTAAGTTGTTACAGCTTCATTACATAGTATCACTTGATGATGGCCTGAGAACTGTTGGGTAAAAATGTCAAATCTATGTAATGTGAACTGTGATTGTGTTTCTTTTTTCAGATTACCGAGTGTCTATTGAACAACAACTGTGATCCAGATACAGCTGACTGGATGGGAAGTACACCACTGCATCGAGCTGCATCAAAAGGTCATATCAAAATTGTGAAATTGTTACTACAGTTTCAAGTGCAATTAGATAGTGCTGATAAGGAAGGCAACACTCCATTGTAAGTATTTACATAGATTGCAGGTGCAATGTTAATGTTCATCAACACTGAATTGCAGCTCCAATCTCCTTAATAAAAAATAAAATTTATTCTGTAATATAAAACACTACTTAACATTTATACAGCTTTATTTTCCCTACTTGGATGTGTGGGTGGTTTAATGAATAGCAGAGCGGAGTTTGAATTCCAATTGTGCTTGTTTTCATTCACTTATTGGGGAAAGGTATAATTTCGTATCTTCTCTCGGCTATGGTTAAATATGACTTTCATCTGGAAAAATCCTTATCTCTAAAAAAATTGTCAATGCAATATATACTCACAAAAAAATAACCCACTAAGGCTTGATAAGCTGTAAAAAAAAAAAAAAAAAAAAAAAAAAAACCCTAAAAATAAAACAAATCACCCAATATCGCCTACTTAGTAATGAGATATTCTGTTGTTATGGTAAGAAGATAGATGACACAGCATCAAACAGTGAATACCTTATGATTTGAACAGACTCATTTATAAGTAATATTATTATTATTTTTTTTTTTTTTTTTTTTTTTTTAAGCATTTCACCCCAAGCAAGGCGGGAAGCCACTAGGACGCAAGGGGTTACAGAAAATTTAGATCGAGATCAGATAGGAGTGATAGAAGAAAAGATGAGGGTAGTGGATAGATCAAGGCAACTGAAGATATCGATTGACATTACACAGGGAAACAGGAAAAGGGAAGGGAGTTCCACAGGCGAGAGGTACGAGACATGAAGCTATTAGAGTAGAAGAGACGGCTACATTTAGGAGTTTCGACAGTGAAGGGGTGAGAGCGGGATGCCAGCCTCGTAAGGCGCTGGAACTCATGACGTCTGGGAACCAGCGAATGCAGCTCCTCGGAGCAATTTTCATGAAAGTATTTGTAGAACAGACGGAGGGAGGCGATGGCGCATCTGTGAGAAAGTGACTGTAGACGAGACGCCAGGGCAGGGCCAACTACATTGCATATCCGCCTCTGGAGCCTATCAAGAACCCCGAGGCAAACAGAAGGGGCACCAGACCATATATGGCAGCAATACTCCATGCAAGGGCGAATTGTTGATTTGTAGATCTGGAGGATCGACTCCGGGGAGAAAAACTTCCTGGCACGGCTCAGGGAGCCAACTTTCCTTGCAGCGGACGAGGCAATTGATTCAATGTATTTATTCCATCTCAGGTCAGCAGTCAACGTGAGACCGAGAAGCCGCAGAGAGTTGCTCTCGAGAAGTTGAGCGTCAGGCATTCTAATGGAGGGAAGGCAAGGATCCCTGTGGTGATTAATAGAGAGCAGTTTTGTCTTGGAAGCGTTGAAGTTGACCAGCCAATTCATGCCCCAGTTCACAATCGATTGGAGGTTTTTTTCGAGACGCACTGTCAGGTGAGTTTTGTCAGCGAGACTAGATTTGTTTTTGAGGCAGGAATAAATTGTGGTGTCATCCGCGTAGATGCCAACTTGGGAAGTTATTGCGTCAGGAAGGTCATTTATGTAAATAAGGAATAGAGTGGGGCCTAGGATGGAGCCTTGAGGAACACCTGCGTTCGTGGGATAGGAACTGGAGGAGAATACATCGAGAACGACCTTCAATTTACGATTTGACAGGAATGATCGTATTAGGTTATATAATCGACCCGTAATGCCATAACCCTGGAGCTTGCGAAGAAGGCCGGCATGCCAAACCCTATCAAATGCTTTGGAGATGTCTAGTGCCACGGCTCGGGCTTCCTCGTTATTTTGAAGAGCTCGGTAGACTGTTTCAGTGATGGCCGTAAGCACATCGGCTGTAGATCGGGCAAAGCGGAAACCATATTGCTTGTCTGAGAGCAGATTATGGGATGTGAGGTGGTTAACCACCCCGGTATTGATTATGGCTTTGAAGACTTTGCCGAAGAGGGGAAGGAGACTCATAGGATGGTAGTTGGAAGGGTCAGAGGGGTCGCCAGAGTTCTTGAAGACAGGAACGATCGAAGAGGACTTCCAGCAGTCAGGAAAACAAGATTCCTTGAGGCAGTAGTTGTATAGTTTAGAAAGGGCGGGCGCCAGTTCAGGCGTGCATTTCTTCAAGACAATGGCTGGTATCCCGTCTACACCACTAGCCTTGTTGGGGTCTAAATTGGAGATAATGCCCAGTACCAAAGATGGGGTTATGTTTAACCCACTCAATATGGCCTCAGTTCTAAGTGGTTGTCTGTTTTCTTCCTCATGATGGTAACTGAATGTACGGCTTACCTTATGTCCAAGCGTCAACCTGGTGTGGGGGGGCGGAACAATGGCTAATCCTCCGCCCTCACCAAGTACTGGGCTTGGGAGATATGCTTTCAATAAGATTTAGAACAGGAGAAAGAAGCGGCTAGAACAATTCCAAGTTCAGACAATATATCAAGCAAAAAGATACTGTCACATCATCATTAGAATACTGACAAGACACTTTCGCATCTAGCCAAAGACATTTCATTTTTCATTTTTCCTGTTTTTTGGGGTTTTTTTTCTTTCGAACCGGGATATCTTACTAAACTATCAAATAAGGGAGAATCATTGGGACAAAATGTCTTTGAGTGGGGGGGAGAGAAAAAAAATAGGTAAATTTAAAAACCAAGAAAAAAAAAAAACAAAGAAAAATGTAAATGGGTTTCTGCTAGAGCGAAACTATACTCACACGGGACTGCTTTTTCTTTCTTTTCTTTCATATTCACTTTTTTGGATACTTTTATTTTTAATGATATTTAAAAAGTTAAATGTTTTCTTTCATGTCATGATATAGTTAATTTTAAACATAAACTTCCCAGGTTGTTTGCAAGGAAAATACGACTTAAATTAAATACCACCATCACTTTTTTTCATGCAATGAGTAAATTACTCTCCCTTACATTTGGACTAATGTCCTTATCTAAACGTTAAATTAACATTTCTGACATTGTGCCCTCTCACCTTTTACAGATGTCTGTTGACCCAAGTAACCTTGAGGGAATTTCAAACTAAACCCTTTATTATACCATCCCTGTCTAGGGATATCTTATCTCTCTTATGTTTTAAATACTGTTCAGTTAACATTAGCCCTATTTTCACTAACTCTGTACTACCTGGCCCAGAGATTGAACTCACAATTACTATGCCACTAAATTCATGAACCAATGCTTTAATCCACTAGGTTATTATTGTATCTTATATAAAAGCCAATATCATTTTTGCTTCTTTATTTTCTCTATTTATTAAAAAGTAATAAAACGTAAAAAAATAAAAAATTAAAAAAATGCATAAAATTACAAATATTTTACAAATATATAAAAGCAGATATGTATAATTATGTAAACTATAATATTATTTTAAGTCAGCAATGGCTTAAATGGCAAACTGGGCTTTCTAGCTACATTGGGCAACCAGTCTAGGAGAAGGACAACTCTGAATTCAAAACAATGTCGCCCTGGCAAAGCACATACTATTCAGTCATGAAGTGATCTTTTTTCTTCTTCTTTTTTTTTTTTTTTTTTTTTTTTTTTTTTTTTCTCTCTCTCTCTCTCTCTCTCTCTCTCTCTCTCTCTTCTTTTTTTTTTTTTTTTTTTTTTTAAGATATTTTTAACATTTGTAATAATTTCTGCAAATTTTGAAATATTAAAAAAAAAAAAATCACAAATTAGTGTTACAATTCTAATTTTACATGATTATTTCAACAGCAGTACACTGACATATCAATTCCTTGACCCCACACTTGATTTTTGGACCATGGCAGAATTTCTATCTATTTCTATTGCACAGTCAAAAGCACAGTGATTGTGAACTCCACAATTGTTTTGATGGCTGAATCAATAATTTTTTGTACTAATTTCTGATTTATGCTCATATCTCGTTGAAAGACATTGAAATAAATATACAAATTAATCAACAGAATGTTCTATATCTATATCCACACACACACACACATGTATATTCTATATCTACATATGCACACACACACATGTATATTCTATCTACATACGCACGCACACACACACACACACACACATATTCTATATCTACACACATATAAACACACACACACACACATTCTATATCCACACACACACACATATTCTATATCTACACGCACACACACATTCTATATCTACACACACACATTCTATATCTACACACACACACACACACTCATATTCAATATCTATATCTACACATCCACATATATACACACGCACACACACATATATACACACGCACACACACATACAGAGGGTGCGTCGCCATTTTATATTTTTATTTTGCGCATTCCTATTGTTTGTTTTTGATTTTGCTGACTGCACTGTATAGTAGGGTCAGTTGGGCACCATCCATGAGAAAAAGAGCACCATTATACAATTCACTCCACCAGAAATTTGGAAACTGCATGCTGTACTGCTTGGCATTTGTACCAGAAACTCCAATATGAATATTTCAGAGTGTTTGGGTGTCAATCTAAGGACAGTGCAGCGGATTTGGAAAGATCTGGATGAGTCTAATGGTGATTATGAAGGTATTTGGTGTGATCACTTGTGATGGTGACATTATGCCTTCATTCATCTTCCCACCGGGCCTCATACTCAACATGGAGGCCTACATCAAATGTCTTGTGGATGTATTGTTTCCCTGGGTCAAGAGGATGGTTGCTGGAAGGCTCTGTGTCTGACAACAGGACTCTGCATCATGTCACACAAGCAGGAGAACCCAGTCATGGTTGTCAGACAATTTCTATGACAACATCACCCCTTACATCTGGACACCTAACTTCTCAGACTGCACCCCCCCCCCACACACACACACACTGATTATTATGTGCTGGGTGCAGTTGAGCAAGAGACCAACAAAACTCCTGGTAACACCAAAGATGGACTGACGGCAAGGATTCTAGCAGCATTCACTAACTTAAACAAGGAAGCTGTTCAGAAGACTTGCAGGAGATTCCGAAGGGGTCTGGAGGCTGTGGTTGAAGCCAATGATAATTTTATTGAATAAATTTACTCTTTAGATTTCAAGTGTGTACCATGCATGGCACATATCTGACTGATATGTTAAAATGATGTATCAGTGTTCATTTTTGCACAATTTAGACGACAATTTATCCATCGCATTTTGTGTGTGTGTGTGTGTGTAATTGGGCAGCAATCCTTCTTTTATACAATTTCATTAAAAATGACTGACAAGATGCTGCAGTTTTTTATTTAATTTTTCTTGCATTCATATAATTTTCTTTTCTGGACATAATTTTTTTTTTTTTTTTTTTTTACAAAATATTGAATTTAAATTTATAATTGTATATAATTATAGATTCAATCTTTTGTAAAAAAAAAAAAGAACAGCTAAATTAAAAAAATACTCAATATAATTTTCATAAAACAAAAATGTAGGGCAAGTTAAGATATGAAATATATCAGAAAGACTGACCTTGCAACCATGGTTTCTGCCAAGATGGCTTTGTCAAGCAGCAAGTCATTGTTTCATGATATATCCTGATCAAAGCAAGCTATTTAATGAAAGTTCAGAAGTTATGGCTGCCTGCAAACATGCAAAAAGATTTCTATTGGCCAATTATGATTCTGGATAGGAGTACTTAGACAAACGGTTGTTATCTTTCTCTCTCCCCTCCTTCTGCTTCTCTATCTCTTTGTCTTTCTGCCTCTTTTCCTCCTCCCTCCTACTGCCAGTGCAAGTAGAATTATAAATTGGTCTTTTCAGACAAAACAATGACTTGCTGCCTGACTAAGCCATTTTGGCAGAAACCATGGTTACAAGAAGGTCAGTGTTTTGGATATTCAAAATATATATAATGTGTGTGTGTTTTCTAATGTAGTGTATCCCTGTGAAATTCAATGGGTCTAAGACTAAAATTTCCTAATAAATTGTGTTAAACTGCATGGCTATACACTGTTTTTTGTTCTTTTTTTCTTTCCATCATCCCTCAAAAAAATAAA
The DNA here is from genome assembly GCA_963932145.1 of Acanthosepion lycidas. Taxonomy (NCBI): domain Eukaryota; kingdom Metazoa; phylum Mollusca; class Cephalopoda; order Sepiida; family Sepiidae; genus Acanthosepion; species Acanthosepion lycidas. The sequence continues at coordinate 12,176,735 of OZ010587.1, forward strand.
TCATCTCAGATCACTTAAATAGACAAAACAACTTCTTTTTTAAAACAAATACAGTATTTACACTTAATAACAGTTCAATTAAGAAACTATATTTTTTAAGAATTATGACAACAAAGTTTTTAAATTGACAGAACAAAAGTTTTTGTTTTTTTTCTCTCAATTGAATTGATAAATTTAAAACAAAAACGATATTTAAAGCAATGATCAGCAAACTTCAATATGTTCAGACGCATCAAATAACTTAAAAAGAAAAAAAATAGAAACAATGATGTCTCTTTCATGCCACCCACACATCCCACCACCCAATGAAAGAAAGGAAGAATTAGTTAAAAATATTTGAAAGAATATGTGCAATGTATCACTTTTCATGGGAAACTTTAGTTGCATCCATGGGACTCACAGATGAGAAAGTTATTGGGTCCTTTAAGATTTTTATGCATCAGGGATGCAGAAGTGTGTGTGTGTGTGTGTGTGTATGTATATATATAATATATATATATATGTTCTTGTTTTAACCTAGGCATTTGGCTTGTGAAGAGGAACGTGGAGATGTTGCCCATTTGCTGGTCCAAAATGGTGCTTCTTTATCATTACTGAACAAGGTAAGTTCTTTCAAGACAAAACGTTAAATTTTTTATTTTTAATTTTAAATTTGATATAGTCATTGTTTTTTGAGGTTTCGTTGGATTCTTTTTGACCTCTTGCAAAAAAATTTACCTGTGTGTATTGCAGCTGGTTACCAAAAGTGCATGATTTTTAATCTCTTGAAAAAATACCTGTGTATAGTGCAACCTCCTATTTTCTTTTTTTTTTTTTGTTACACATACAAAAAAAAAGATCAGGAAAACACACTGTATATAAGTAAATACAAAAAGATCCAGTTTTCTGAAATTTTATTAACAACTCTCAAATAGCCTTCCTTGTCTGTTGGACCTTTCTGATGAAACTGCCTTTCAAATTTATTTCTAATTTCTTTGCATTTCTCACCTTTTATTTTCCATGTTACAACAAACACTCATTCACATCAACAGTTAAATACATCTGAAAAAGAAAAAATACACAAAAATCGACCAAAACCAATTAACATTTTATAAAAACAAAAACCTGTACTAATGATCCAAATGTTTGACAATATCGTGTTTTTTTTTGTTTTTTGGGAAAAACATTGTATTTTACTGAAATAGTGACTTTTGAGACACCTTGTATATTTACACATTTTTATTTTTTGTAACAAATTCTTTCTTGATTTTGTAGGAAGAAAAGAGTCCCTTGGATTTGGCACCTCCCAAACTTGGCCGAAATTTGAAGAATTTATCAGAACGCAGAATTTAATATCTCTGGAAAGGAAATCGCTTTTTGAACAATGAGTATTATCCACATTTATCTGTACCTGCAAATGTATATGACTCATTATCTGCTCTTTCTCGTTTGACAAAAGATGATGTCAGCTTTTCCTGCCAAAAGTATTTTCATTTTTGGAATTGTCAGTTTCCGTCTCAAACAGAACTTGGGACCAAAAGTCAAACATCACCTCAAGATTCAGTTTATTAAAATGTTTTATTGCCTTGTTTTATTGTAGCGTTTGTTTTTGTCTGTCCTTTGACCAACCTACTTCAGATTTGTCTGAATTTATTTATTATCCTTCTCTTTGATTTTAAAATAAATCAGGAGATACTTTCTGAAACCAAATCCCTTCAATTATTTGATTTTATTTAATTGCCTCACTTGAAAAAAAATAAGGAAAAAAATCTTTTAAGAAATCGTCTTTGTAGGTTAGCTTCATTAGACTTTTTTTTATTTTTTTTTATTTATGGATTTAAAAGGAATGCCCCATTTGTAATACCAAAACAGTGTCAAATTGATCCCTGGATTTTACAGAGTTATCTGAACTTAGTTTTACTTTTAAAAATGTTGTTCCTTAAAAATGTGCTTATGTCATTGATATCTGATATTTCTTTAACACTTTTGTTAATTTATATAATTTTTAGTTCTTTAACTTAAAACTGTATCATTACTTTAAAGATGTATACATCTGTTTGTATCATTACTTTAAAGATGTATACATCTGTTTGTATCATTACTTTAAAGATGTATACATCTGTTTGTATCATTACTTTAAAGATGTATACATCTGTTTGTATCATTACTTTAAAGATGTATACATCTGTTTGTATCATTACTTTAAAGATGTATACATCTGTTTGTATCATTACTTTAAAGATGTATACATCTGTTTGTATCATTACTTTAAAGATGTATACATCTGTTTGTATCATTACTTTAAAGATGTATACATCTGTTTGTATCATTACTTTAAAGATGTATACATCTGTTTGTATCATTACTTTAAAGATGTATACATCTGTTTGTATCATTACTTTAAAGATGTATACATCTGTTTGTATCATTACTTTAAAGATGTATACATCTGTTTGTATCATTACTTTAAAGATGTATACATCTGTTTGTATCATTACTTTAAAGATGTATACATCTGTTTGTATCATTACTTTAAAGATGTATACATCTGTTTGTATCATTACTTTAAAGATGTATACATCTGTTTGTATCATTACTTTAAAGATGTATACATCTGTTTGTTCTGCAATGGCACAATATCTTTGTGTATGAAAATAAAAAAATATCTATTTTACCAAACAACTGCTTGTTAAAAATAGTCTCTTCAAAGAAAAAACATTCAAATATGTGTAAAAGGACAATATGAATAAAGACAAGAGGAAAATTTGACTTGATAAAGTCAATCAGAGGACAAAACATATTGGCTGATACAAGTTTTCTTTTGTCTTTATTAATGCAAATTCTTTTTATATAGGCAGCAAACATTCCTTTAAAGCAAATATTATTAAAGGCAACAGACATTTTGTGTTTATTAATTATACTGATCAGTTTTTCCAAATTAGGAATGATCCTTCTTGGACAAGGAGGAAATTCTGTCAGAAATTGTCTGAAGTTCATTTTGAAAGGAAATTACAAGAAATATGGTTGAAGCTTTCAACTTTCTTAAGTCATCATCAGGGTAGAAAGAGATAAATCGTGAATTCCATAGAACTAGGAAGTGTTGTGACGTAGGCAATGAGTGTTGTGATGTGAGTGAGGTGTTTGCATTCTTGTTTTTTTTTTTTGTTTTTTTTTGGGGGGGGGTCTTTTTTCTTTTTTTCTTTTTTTTATATAGATTTGAGGATGCAGGATTTTAGGTTAGAATTGTTTTTTATTTATTAATGGTTGTTTTTGTTGCTTGAGTATTACTTCAAGGATCACAAGTCATTTTTTTTTCTATTTGATTTTTATTAGTCATTTTCTTCCAAAATGAACTTTGGACAATTTCTGACAGAATTCCCTCCTTGTCTGAGAAGGATTATTTGTAATTTGGAAAAGTTGATCAGTAAAATTAATCATTACAAAATATCTGTTGGCACATCAAATATTGCTTGGACTTCATTTATATTCCCTATTTGGCCCAGTTTAAAATAAGTTTCTTTTTATGATTTTCTTAAAAATTCTGATATTCTAATATTTGGAGGGAAATGTGTCTTTGTTTGCTTATTACTTTCCACATTTCCACAAACAGATGACTCGACTATCGCAAGTTGTATAACTTGGAATAGTAGTCATCTTAGAACCACCACCTCCGAGGCAATCAGAGACATAAGAAAGAACCATATTGCCACCACCTCCGAGGCAATCGGAGACGTAAGAAAGAACCATATTGCCACCACCTCCGAGGCAATCGGAGACGTAAGAAAGAACCATATTGCCACCACCTCCGAGGCAATCGGAGACGTAAGAAAGAACCATATTGCCACCACCTCCGAGGCAATCGGAGACGTAAGAAAGAACCATATTGCCACAACCTCCGAGGCAATCGGAGACGTAAGAAAGAACCATATTGCCACCACCTCCGAGGCAATCGGAGACATAATAAAGAAAAATAAATCCAACATCAGTTCAGATGCCAGTATTTATCAAATACTTGAAATGTAAAAGCACTTAATCAGCCAATATCTACAAACACGAAGGGAATCTCTGCGTGTAATACACAGGAGCAAAAACGGCTATAATTTTCATTTTACAAATGCCACCTAATTCTTTACATCGAAAATACTTTCAGGGGTTACTAATAACTATATTACCAACTATAAACACTTGTCAAAAATATTGTATTACATCAGCAACCTTTATTGAATCAATTCTTAAAGCATCTCATGTATGTTTATGTAAAACAAACAGTAGTTACATAAAATATCCCAAATCAATATGCAAAAATCCAACAAAACATAATGTCTACCAGACACACACACTGAACCCCACATAGACAAACTAGAATTATGATACACTTACATACATAAAGCAATATTTGATTTTTCAGTTAGGCTTGGAATCCATTAATTTCATGAAACTTCAAATGGATGCATTATTTCTACTTGTATTCAGAACACCATAAATATTGTATTATATTGTATTATTATACTAACTTTACTTTAACAAGTCAAATGCACCTGAAGCCTGATTAGCCAATGCAAAAGATCACAAAAATAAAAAAAATACCAGAATTTTTTCCATATCTAATTCTCTGATGAAGCTTTAATAAAAAAAAAAAAAAAAAAAAAGAAACATGTTGGATTGTTAAATGTTTTCTATTTGCTCTTTATCCTATCATTCTGTTGGATTCCAATCCATATTTGACCTCTATTTGATCATAATTCATAGAACCATAAATATCCAAATACAAAAGCATTGTCTATGACTTTTTAAACTTATAGGTTGCAAAGTGAAATGCTAGGATCATGAAAATTAGATTCGAACACTTGACTTTCAGTTTGTTATTTCACAAATGCTCAATATTTAACATGATGTGTCACACAAACGCACATGTGGTGTTGTTGCGACTATTGCAGTGATAATGTATATATTTTCAATTTGTTAATACCTGCGGTTGTGAAAAATCTTGTCATGAATGAAAATTTTAAGAATTGCTGATCTATAAAATGATAATAGGCTCAAATGTTTAATAGAAAATGTGCCATTACAACCAGTACTTGGCTACAGTCAACTCACCACATTTCAGCAGGGAATATTAAAAAAAAAAAATACATAAATAAATATTTGTTGGATGGTTCATTAAATGTTACTGGAACTTCATCTATATTTCCTATTTTTGCAATTGATTGATTAGTTATTTTATGGTTTATCAACCTTTTCAAGGTTATTTAATGTTATAACATATTTTTGGATTGTAAGGATTTTTTAGAAAGAATAATTTTCTGATACATGTCTTACTATATAACTCATATTTCTGAGAGGAAGAGATGGATTCATGCCTTTTCCCAGAGATATTTGCACATAAACACATTATATAGCAAACCTGACTGGAATTTGAACTTGCCTCTCCAATTTCACATTCCAATCTGTTATCCATTACACCACATGCACATCAAAGCTTGCAACACCTGGTATTCCCAAGCAGTCATTCATCTAGATACAAACCAGGTGATCAGATATTTAACCATGATAAGAGTAGATAGGTTTGCCTACTCCTCCTCTGTCTTTTGAACAGGAGTAGGGGTTTATCCCTTGTTTACTGTTTAGGAAGGGTTTTTTGGTTCCTTCTAAAGTCTTTTCATTCTCTTTTGCACACAGTAATGCCTTGTATTTTAGTGGTGTTATTGCTTTGCTTGGGATGAAGTGATTAAAAAAAATCCCCAAATTACATTCAAGCAAAGACATGTTCAAGCAGCATGGGAATAACAAGTGATGTTATTGTTGGCAGCCTCTATTAATACTTGAAATTTGGTGGCATTATCGCCAGGCTTAGGATGAATAGGGGAAAAAAAAATGGTCATAGGCATCCATATTTTAATCAGTTCAAAACCAGTTTCTTTTCATGCATTTATAACAAATTTATTGAATTTTAATAATTGTAAAATAGTTGGTTTTATATGACATCAAATTTTATATATATATATATATATATATATATATATATATACACACACACACAATATATAATCTCACAATCCTCACACTTGCTCCATATGTGGCCTCCTTTGTACATCACTAGCGGGTCTAGTGACATTTAAGATTATTGCAAAAAATTTCAAAACTGAAATATATATATATATAACATCATCCACAGACAGACTGTTTCGCTGTTTCACAGCTCATCAGTGTGATAGACATCCGGTTGCCTCTAGCTAGGATCGAAACCCGACTGAATTGGTGTCAGTCGGAGATTCTACCACTAAGCCGTCGGCGCACGGAAAGGATGTAGGTGGATTTTTAGCGTATTTATTTTTAGAAACACGCCCAGTGACTGACAGTGACTCAATTCGCTATGCGAAGAGTCTCGCTATATTAGCTATAATAGTCACTGTTTTACAAACCCATACCTACTCCCTAGAGAGCTCAACTGGAATTAATTTTTATTTCAGGAGCCAATATATATATATATATATATATATATATATATATATAATATAATATAATATATAAAAGTGAACATAGAAGTCAACACTTAGAGGCCAAAGTCTGTTTCATGCTATATGCAATCGTCAGGCCACATATGCTGTTATTTTTCTCGGCTATTTATATATATATACGGGTTAGTGGTGCATTGTGGGTATTCTATTATGGCGGTTATTTTACCGGAAGTCGTTTTTTATTTGGGTCGAATTATATTGCTTCTTTTTATTTTTTATTTTTTTGTTTCTTATTTTATTTATTTATTTATTAACATAGTAAAAATTTGTTTATATCACTTATTTAACAGTTTTGTTTTGGTTTGAGAATTTAATTAAAGCTATTTGTTCAATTTTGGGGTTGAATGTTGTAGTTCATTCTAACTATTATTTTGGCGGGAACCGTTTTTAATTGATTACCTTTATTTGGGATTGGTTTGTTTACTTATTTACTTGGATGAATTTAGGTCAATTTATTTTACTTGTATATTTTCTCTTTTCAGTTTTCGATTTTTAAGTAACATAGTATTTATTTATTTTTTAGTATATTTGTTTTTACTTTATTTTTTCCGTTTTTCATTTTTTAGGTTACGTAGTAAAAATTTATTTTCATGTTTGCATTTTGAGATGAGCTCGGATCTTTTATTTAATAATTTATTTTGGTCGGGGAATGTAATGATAGCTATTTTTTCCTCCAAGCAAAGTTTGCAAGTTTTTGATTGGTTGTTGTAGGCTGATGATTTTTTCCTTATCTTCCAAGATATTTTTGGTGTGATGTGCGTTTTGTTTCTAATTTCCCAGATATACTTAGAAAGCATTGTACTGTTCGCATATTTACTATTTGTGAAAGATGTTTTGTGTGTATAATTTCTTTGTTTTCAGGGTCCTTCAGTTACTCCTATGTATACTTTTTCTTCATTATTTGGTGATTTTATCGTGGCTTGGTATATTACATTGTTTTGTAAACAATTTCCGTTTAAGGGACATTCGTTCTTTATTCTGCAGTTGCACGTGGGTTTAATTTGTTCATGTGGCTTGTTGATAATTTTCCTATTGTGCTTTTTTATTATTTGTGCCATGTTCTTGGTGCAGCTGCAGCTGATTTTTACTGTGTTTTTGTTGAATATCTTGTGTAAGGTGCTTGATTCTGGGAAGTGTTTGTGTAAGAGTTTGAAGAATATTTTTCCTACGTTTGTTTTTACGTTCTTGCTGTATGGTGGGTTGAACCATATGATATTTCTTCTTATGTTGGCCTTTTTGTATTCTGTGGTGAGTATGAGAGTATTGCTGGGAATCCGCTATCTTTTAGGGCCGTTTCATAGTCTTTCTTAGCTTTGTTAAATAGGGATTCATTGGAAGAATTGTCATAGAGCCTGCGGTTAATCAATTTTGGTATCTGTTTGATTATAGAAGGCGGATGGTTGGAAGATGTGTGTATGTAGAGTGGTTTGTCATTAGGTTTTCTATATGGTTTATATGTGCCTTCTCTTAGGTTGAATGTAGAAAATCTACTTCGTTTAGGTTAGTTTTTATATCTATGTCGAATCCGTTATTTTTAAAAATCTTTATTATTGCTTTTCTAGTAATGTCTGTGTTTTGTTTGTTACAGTTTGTTAAGATTATGAGACCATCGTCCCTGTAGAGTCCTGTGTCATTTCTATCTATTATTTTGCTCAGTTCGTGTAGTAAGTAAATGCCTATGATTTCGCATGCTACTGCACCGTCAAAGCTTCCCATTGTAGTGTCAAATATCCC
>OZ010587.1:12189965-12297465 GCA_963932145.1 Acanthosepion lycidas
ATTTATCTAGAAAGATCTCCGAGACTGCCGCTTTTTCTTCCGACGCTTCCTTTGATTTTCAGCTCTGGATATCACTAGAATCTTCCTTCTGATATCGTTCATGAGTTCTTGAAGGTATGCCCTCTCATGAATTGGAGCTTCTTTAAAACGGCACTTCAGTAATCTTTGTTCTGATCGTAACTTTCCTTTCTGGATTTGTCGTCGATTTGGTCGTTTTTCCTCTTTTTTATCTTTCTTTTCCACTACTGGTCCAAACCATTCAAAGCAAACATCGTATATTATTCTACAAAAGGAACTGATCTGCTGCCCTATCGAACCCTTAAGATTGTTATTAAGGATAAAAGAAAGCTCTTTGTCAAGATTTGTCCAAATATATATATATATATATAGATAATATAATATATATATATAATATATATAATATAATATATATATATATATATATATATATAATATAATATAATATAATATAATATATATATATATAATATAATACAATATAATATAATATATATATATATATATATATATAATATATATATATATATATATAATATATGACATCATATATTACGAAATGGACAAAGTCCAACAATATATTTAGTAAAGACATTTTTATGTTTAACGTTCTTTTTATAGATACAAGTATTTAAGTAAATGCTCTGTTTATAATAAACAGTATTAAATAACATTTACTGGCCTGAATGTCCGAGAATTTTCTCGGACATTCAGTCCGGTAAATGTTATTTAATACTGTAATATATAAATATTATATATATATATATATATATATATATATATATATATATATATATATATATATATATATATATATATATATAATGAGAGGGAGAGAGAGAGAGAGAGATCTAGAGAAAGCAAAAGAATCTAGTTCTTATCATTTACTTTTTAAAAAGCTGCTCAATAGGAAAATATTATAATACTTTTATTATAATAAATTACAATAGAAACATTTTACATCGCTACACAAAAACTTTTCCCCTCCTTTTTAACTTTCAAATTAAGTAACAATTTGTTTTCAAATTTCCAAAACAGATCATTTTCATCATGTTATCTGCCATCACCCGAAGAGGAACAATTATAGTTCTGAAACATGAAAGTTTTTGTGTAGCAATGTAAAATTTTTTTTATCGTAATCTGTTATAATAAAAATATTATAATAGAGAGATATTTTGCAGTATCGGATCTTTGCATTAAAGTTAAAGTATTTAACTTTAGTTTAATCTGACACAAGACAACACGTGAAACTCAAATCTGTTATGCTAACAAATTCTTGTACAAGAAATAAGATAGGATTTTGAAAATTAAACTAACCTTGCTAATATCTTGAAGTATATGTGCTTTCCTTTGTTTGTTTAGAATTAATGTTGAATTGGCCAAAATGTTCATTATTTTTTTATTATTAGATGATATTAGGTTTGTTTAGTTTTAACTACATTCAAAAATATTATTTGATTCTTTTGACTAGATTAGGTTGGTTAATTTAGTCAACACTGTTCTGGTGACTTAATGTCAAATATGTGTTTGAAGGACCAAATTCACAATGAATTAATAAGACAAAAAGTAGGAGAGAAATCCAGCTTACACTTGACCTGATAAGATAGACATACAACACTTTTACATTAGAATCAACAAGTTAAAAGGTGATTGGAATTTCAAACCAAACCCTTTATTTCATCCACCACAGTAGATTGCTCTAGTTCCACATAACCGAGACATCTGGAAGAAGCATGGTATCTCCCTTTAACCCAATCCTCAAAGTTTTTTTTTTTTTTTTTTTTTTGTTCACCAGGTATTGAACTCGCAACTCTTTGTTTCAAGTCGCTGAATCTAACCAACGCTTTTATCTTGTATTTGTGCGTGTATCTGGCTGGCAGTGGCTGTTTTTTTTTTGTTGTTTTTTTATTTTGTTGTTGTGTGTGTGCGTGTGTGTGTGTTTTTTTTCGTATTTTTTGTCTTTTTTTACATCCCCAAGCAAGGTGATAATGCCACTAAGATACTAGGGGTTACTGAGAGTGAAAAAATGAGAACTTTAGTGAGAAGAAAGGACAATAAAAGAACAGGATTCAGAAAGATGGAATATAATGATTGACATTGGTCTTTAAAAACTGAAAGGCAAAGTTGACTGGAAAGCAAAAAATCGGAAGAGTTCCAGAAGACAGAATTGCAAGAGGAGAAACTGTTAGCATAGAACTTACAGTTGCATCTAGTTGTTTCAGCTGTAAAATGGTGAGACCTAGCTGCCAATTTAGTACTGTGCTTAATTTGTAAAATTGAGGTAACAAGGAGGAAATTGCATGAAAACAATGACCATGAAAATATTTCTAGAAGAAAGTACTTATTCTTTTAAGTGGATGGAGTTGCTAGCTCAATATCAATTGGTTTTGAATTGAATTGTTGGCTGATAGGGCTAGAGAGCCCATTCTGTTTCATTATTAATATATAGCTGGAGAAGAAGAGATGGATCAATACTTTTTTTGTTTTGTTTTTTTGTTTGTTTGTTTGTTTTTTTTTTAATTTTAAATACCCTGGAGTATTTGTGTGAAAGTGAATGTAACTCTCTTGGCTGGAATTTGAACTCAGCATGCCAATCCCACTCTCTGGGCCACCAATAAGTACTATTCTATGTGCATATATATATATATATAATATAAAATCTGTGTGTGCACATATACAAGGTGTATCAAAATACTTTTACAAACTTTTGGGGCAGGTTCCTTACACTAAAACAAGCACAATGGTCCATATAAACATATATCCACAAATCCTACCTTTTTGAGTTATTAAATTTAAAGTTTATGGTAGACACTGTTAACTGTACAATCAAAAAAATACTTTTACAAACTTCCTCACACCAAATCAAGGTAAAATGTCCATATGAACATATGTTCAAGTGATGTTCAAATGTATGTCCAAATAGAAAAAAAAAAGTCTCCAGTGATTAATCTCGTAGCCATTATTGAGTTTTATCAGTCCCACCCGACATTTTTTAGCATTCCTTTTAGTTTAATAAATTTTAAAATAAAAATAAAAACTTCCTGGAATTCAATTAAATATGTTATGATATCAAACAGGTAAGAAAATAATTAAAAAAAAATAAAAGCAATGAATTTACAAGTATCATTTAACTAGTTTTAATTCATTTCTTTTTTTTTTTATGCTTTTAATGTATTTAGTAATAGGCAATTGATTATCATGAGCTAATGATAGTGCCCTGTTTGTTCAAAATTCAGTCCTTTGGTGACCTCTCCTGAGTGATGGCATATGGAAGCCATTTGCTGCCCAAACTCCATGGACTTCCTCTTGACCATATTGACAAAATCCAAAGGAATACAGAGCATTATATTGGGGGTGACTGCAGGAATTGCTGAAAGTTTGTCAATGTTGACAACCATCCATTTTCAGGACCCCACTCTAGATTTTCTGCCTAGATTTACTTTATAACCTTTTCCACATTTTGATATGGCTGGTTTAAAATCAGGATTTTCCTTCTCCTAGACAGACTGTCTTCCTGGGCTGATTAACTCAATGTACTCAAAGCAGCTGGACTTAGTTGTCAGAGGCTATTTGAGATGCAAGCCACGGAGACATTTTATAGACAGTTTTCACTACCACCTCCAGCTATGATTGTTTTTTTTTTATGGCTTATCAACCTTTTTGAAGGTTATTTAAAGAATATTTGGAGATAATGATTTTACTGATTACTAATTAACCCATAGCTGGGGGGAGAAGTGGTGGATTCAGACCTTTCCCAAGGGTATTTGTATGTAAGTGAATATGATGAACCTTATTCGAATTGGAACTTGGCTCTCCGATTTCCAATTCTGAGCCATTATCCATTACAGCACTCACATATCCAAGCTTACAGCACCTGTTATTCCCATGTGGTGACCCATCTAGGTACTGACCAGGCTCAATGTTGCTTAACTTCGGTGATGTACAAGAACCGGTGTTTCAATGTGATATGGACATATCCCCTTCGCCAGCCATGACAACCTTTGGAACATATATAATATACATATATAAACAGTACATACATTTTCAGAAGCTCCATAAAAAGTTACATTTATTTTTAACATTTCCCTGTATAAGGGAGACAATTTAAGATGTAGAGTTACTTCCCCTGTAATACAAATAATATCTTCGAAATAACAATGTTACTGTGGGGTACACTGTATTTGTTGCTCTGTCATTTCTTGTTTCGTATCCCATCGAAACGTAGACGATCATGGCTCTCCACATCTTTCTGTCTCTTGTAGCTAGTAAGCATTCTTCTTTATCTCCCAAACCCTGTTCTTCCATTCATTTACTCAAGCTCATCAAGTATGCTTTCCTCTGTCCCTCTTTCCTTCAATCTGTTTTCTTGTGACTATCAGATTTTTCAAATCCTAATTACATGCCTCAGAAATTTCAACTGCCTGTTCCTGATGTTACATAGAAGTTTCTTTTTTGTCTCCATTTTCTCTAAAACCTCGTTATTGCTCACATATTTAGACCATAGTAATCCTCAGCATCTTTCTGAGGAGAATCACATTTCTGTTGCTTTAAGTCTCTTCTTCATCTTTGAGGAGATAGTCCAGCATTCGCTGCTATATAGTAATCTTAAAAATTTTAAATATTTTAAACATTCTAATATTTTACTGAATTTTAGGTACTTTGGTTTGCTAACTTATGAAGACACTTGTTAAGGAAATGTTAGAAAATTACCAATAAATTTAAAATTTACTATAGTTACCACACTTGTTTTCTGACAATGTTGTATCTGCACGTTTATAAACACACAAAATATCAAAATTCTTTTTTAAAATACTGGGGATTGCTGAATTATAGTAAGCTTTTCCGTTTATGATTAGTAGATATAGTTTTTACTTAATACAAGATTTTAAGATTTAAAACTTTATAAATTATTATAATTATTTTTTTTTTAAATGAAAACAATTCTTGTAAAAATTTATTATTCATCAAAAAAAATCTTTTATTAATATATCTTATTTATAAAAAAGCAATTAAAAGCCTTTCTAATCAAATAATGTTTTAGTTTTATTGAATTTTTTATTTTATGATTCCAAGTATATTTTTGGTAACTGGGGATGCTGTTTAGCTAAAAATTTGATAATTTAAATTCTCCAAGGACTTGTCCTTATGACTGATATAAACATTAAGTGCTACAAAAATGAATTTCTTAAAACAAATGAAACAAGGGAGTAACAAATGTAAAAGAAATAACAAAATTTTCTGCTTTTTTTTCTTTTTTTTTTAAAAAAAAACCTTTAATTTGTGAATAAGTCCTGAAATTCCCACAATTATCTGATTTTTCCAAGAATTTCCAAATCAATATTTCACTGCAAAAAGATGCCCAAAATTCCCATAATATGGTTTCCCTTTCCTCTTACTTAATAATAACATAAACATTTTGACGATAAAACTTAACTTAATTAAGTTTTGAGTACCATCATTTTATCAGATATTTGGATCTTAGGTATCACCACTAATTTGCCAAAAAAGAGCATGCCATGATGAAAAAAGGCCCCAAACTTGATGAAAAATTTTTTTTGTCAAGTTTGGGGCCTTTTTTGATCATAGTATGATCTTTAGCCACCACCCCACATATACACAGATACACACTGTTGTGGCATCGTCCCAGAGTGTCCCAAATAAAGAAATAAAACAAACTTTTGTTAAGAGGAGATGGGAATTTTCTTTTCTTTTTCTTATCTGGTTGAAAGCTTTTTGTCTAATGATGGGTTTCTAATTTGACCAATTGTAAACATTGTTTTCATGATATCATCAAGTTATTAGTCCTGGAAACTACAAATGAAAAAAAAATGAGAGGAAAAAAAAACACTTCACAAGATTCATAAAGGTTTTTTTAAATAAATTGCTGGAAAGAAAGTTTTTTTTTCTTAAAAGAGTTAATTAATTTTTTTACTATTACACCCATTTCCCTTTATAGGTGAAAGCAATGTTTTTATGGTTTTTGTTCGATGTATTTTGATGTTTTTTAGTTAGCCACTACCCAGGAGTTCTCGTGTGAGAAAACCACAGACTTGATATCTTGGTCTTTTTCTGAGACTGAGTTGATAGTTTGATGTGGAGTCAGTCTACATGAATTTTAGCTGGAAAATAAAATCTTAGTGTCATGTCCACAAATACAACCCAAAATTATAAACAACGTGAAAAAATGATTTTTGCAGAAAAGGAAGAAACCAAGCTAAATATGAGAGTAATATTTATACAGTCAGAAACATGTATATACATATTAAAAATCAATATTCTTTATTGTGGCCATGAAGAGACCAATAGTTTGATTGTTTGAAGTGATTTGTCACAAGTTTCACAGTGTTTTTGTTGCAAGTGAGAAAATCAAGTGGTATGGTACACCAATATATGTGTGTGTGAAGTACACACTAATGGAAATCGGGTGACTTCTTACGGATTGCGTGCGATAGCAGTAATTTTAAGCATGGTGAACAAAGAGAGCGGAGACAGGACTTACTTCAGTGTAGAAAAATCATCGCTGACTGGTGCATTGTCATGGTAATGTGTTGAGGCTGGACCTTGTTTGCTGGCTGTTCTTTGCTGACCCTCTTTCGCTGACTGTTCCTGTCTGTACCTGGCAAGCTGTTTTTATCGCTATGGATTGGCTCTGAATCACTGAGTTTTGTGTAGGTATGTGCTCAGTAATATCAAATATCGATATTACTGTGCACATACCTACCTTTCGATATTCTGGCTGGCATTCTCCAAGGTGACACACTTGCACCTTTCCTTTTCATCATTGTAATAGACTACATCATGCGTATATCAGTGGATACAATCAAAGAAAATGGACTGATGTATCAGCCTAGAAGAAGCTCACGTCATCCTGCACTTTACATCACCGATGCTGATTTTGCCAATGACATTGCACTGTTGTCTGACAACCTCATTAGTGCCCAAGCACTCCTTTCTTCTCTTGAATCAGCAGCTAACTGTGCAGGTCTACACCTAAATGAAACCAAAACTGAGTGTATGCCAATTAACATTCGCAACAATCACAAGATCAAAACACTCTCAGATAACATCCTCAAATGTGTCGAAGACTACAAGTATCTAGGATCACACATCAAGAACTCTGAGAAAGACTTCAACATTAGAAAAGGCATAGCATGGACTGCTTGTAACAAAATGGATAAGATCTGGAAATCCAATCTTGCTCGTCAATTCAAAATCCAACTTTTCCATGTACTCATTGAGCCAATCTTACTCTATAGCTCTGAAACTTGGACTCTCTCAGCAAAACAACAGCACCGTTTAGATGGATGTTATACACGTCTTTTAAGAAGAGTGCTTAATCTCTGATGGCGAAAACACCCAACTCTAGAAATGATATATGGTGACTTGCCGAGAGTATCAACTTTAGTTTGTAAGAGACGTGTCCAGTTCGTCGGGCACTGTGCACGTCACAGATGAACTTGTGTCATCATTTGTACTCTGGAGGCACCCATCATCTGACAATCGATCACGCAAGTTAACCTTTCCAGATAGGATAAAACGAGACACATTGATTCCTAAGGAAGATCTTTTAGGTGCTATGACAGATAGCAAAATACTGGAGAGGTGTAGTGAGTTCAATCTCGGCTGAGGTCGCAAGATGATGATGATGCTCAGTAATCTAAGCCCCGACCCACTTCCAGGTCATTTGGAATTCAACCGTGTGGATGTTGGAGAAAGCATATCACATGACTTGCCCTATCCAATCAGGCTCCAGAAACCGCTTATTTAATTTGGTGCACTGTTTGTACAGAATTGTAAAAAGTTTTTATAGCGAAGAAAATGGCGACTTACCTTGTCAAACCAAGAGACAGTGCGTCATGTGTATCCTATGATGGAAAATGTGGCAAAAAAGAAAATTACTTACCCAAAAAAAGGGCATGTATTCTGCATGACATGCTGAAGACGGAATATTTAAATTAAAAAACAAGTCCATTGCTATAAAAGTATTTTGATATGCAAAAATTGAATGTCCTCTCCCAGCTGTCGACGAATGGAAAAAATGCTCAGCCAATAAAAGCAGTTGGTGTTCTCGAATCGGCAGGAAATTCGGGTATTAACACATTTATTGGAGAGTGAGTTATTTTTCTGACTGGTTGCGTGCATTGTGAGATAGTACATGCGAATCGAGTTTTCAGCATTTCTTTCTGCCCCTGATGTTCGAGTCTGAACTTAGTGATTTATTCTCTGCATTGTGGAAGTAATCTGCAACAAATATATCCTTTGCAATCCCAGATCACTTACAATTTTTGTATGTACTGAATTTAGTAAGATTTATTTGTAGGTATCTCTTAACTGTTTGTACTTCACTTATTGGTCGTAAAATATAAGAGTTTATATCCTATAGTGGTATTGAACTAGTGAGTAAAAATTGCTGAGTAACATTTCTGAGAAATCTTTTTTTTTTTTTTTTTTTTTTGTGTGTGTATGTGTGTATTTTGAACGAATCTGACCTTTTAAAACCTTTGTAAATTACTTGTTTTGTTGTGGTTCTCCCAGCCAAGAACTCCCATTTATCACCTGGGTTTCCACATACTGATGCCTGGAGTTAGGGAGGATAACTAAAAAACAAGTCATTTCTGACGCTTTTGAAGATTAGATTTGTTCAAAACACATCAAAGACCATAAGAAAAGTGAAAAATCTCACCTCTGAAGGGAGACTGGTATAATAGCAAAAAAAAATACCATTAAAAAAATATATGTCAGTCAGTTACGTTCCATGCGTGATACATACTTAGGCGATCATTTATCTTTCTGCGGTAGACCAGTTGCCATCCAAGTCTATAGAACCCAGTCTGTCCTGCTATTTACCCATAGCTGGGAGGAGAAGAGGAGGATTCATACCTTTCCCAATGGTATTAGTATGTAAGTGAATGTAACAGATTCGACTGGAATTCGAACTCGGCTCTCCGGTTCCTCAATCCGAGTCACTATCCAATACTCCACTGTGCATCCCTATGTGGTTATTGTAAAAAGTAACTTTTCAAACTGGCAGTATCTGTCTATATTTCTGAGATGAGGTATTATGTACACTATTTACATTATTCGGATTATTGTCCTCATCTTTGTCGACATATTTATTACGTTTTGGCCGTTGTACACCCCGGCCTTCTTCAAGTGGTTGGAATGTTGAACTGAACCCTTTATTTCGCTCACTGGGGTAGACTGTTCTAGTTCCATGTGCCATGTTTTAATTGATGTCAGTTATCAGTTATCTCCTGTTAATTCCCCTCTCCAAGTTCTCCACTGCCTTAACCGGTTATCAAACTCACACTCTCTGGCCCTGTCACTAGATCTAACCAATGCCTTTATCCATAGGAGATAACTGATGACTGACATCCATTAAAACATGGCACATGGAACTAGAACAATCTACCCCAGTGAGCGAAATAAAAGGTTCAGTTTGATATTCCAACCACCGGAGTGTACAACGGCTGAAACGTTGCAATAAATATGGTGGCACATATGAGGACAATAGTCCAAATAATGTAAATAGTGTAGCAAATATCAATCCTTACATTTTTTTCCACTGTGTCACATCAAATATTTAGGCTTGACTCCTGCTTTACAGACAGTCCTGAGGAAAATGACTTGAATAAAAGTAAAGCAGTTGAGTAAATGGAATTGACAAACACATTTATAGTGCTGATAATTATGTTGGCAAAAAATGAACTCAAAGAAAACCTAAAATAAAAAATAACAACTACAGTGTAACCCAGATATAAGAGAGTTGTCGGGACCAGAGAAGAAGTTTCTTATATCCGGGTTTCTCTTATATCCGGGTTACACTGTAATTATTTAAATCAGATAACGTTGTTTATTACTACATTAGACCTACCTTCTACCAATTTAATTCTACTTAATTATGATTAAATTAACAGTAGATAAAACTGTAGCTATAATTCAATTATATTAACCCAATTGTTCAATAAGGCTTGAGTTGTACTTGATAAAATATTGTGATGAGATTACATCACTATTTTAGTCATTTAGGATTATTACATTTTTAGTCAACTGATTTATTCAAGTCGTCGTCTACCTCCATTAGGCCTGGTAAACGGTAGTCAAGCTATAAATTTGTTGCATCATGTCAACTTGATATGAAACAAGACAGACAGATAACAGCTGTTGCCTAATGGGGGTAGGTAAATAAATTATGAAGTTGAATTTAAAAAGTTTAAAATACAAACATTGTAGGAAACAGAATTAAGAAAAATTTAAAGTACCTTCTCATGAAACAAGTCAAAGCAAGTGTTTTATCTTCAAATTTTTATTGTTTTAAGTTATTTTTAATTCAGTTGGTCAATAATGGGATCTTGTCATTCAGTTAGTAGCAGTAACAATGGATCTCTCTTCTGATCTAGCACAAACTACACAGGTAAAAACTAGCTGGTTACATTCAATGCCTCAAAAACCAAACTAGTTACATTGCATCATTGCTGATCGAACCCCAAATTACCACCCTTCATGATTAACGGATGTCCCCTCAGAGAGACATCGTACCTTGAAAGACTATTGAACCTTAAACTCACACCTGGCCTCAAGTGGAACCCATACATATGATCCATTACTAAAGATGCAGGTAAAATGGTTGGCTCCCTGTACTGCTCCATGGCATCCTCTAACTTTACGAGAGCCAGATCAAGCCAAAAATGGAGAAATGTTGCCATATTTGGGCGGAAGCTGCCCATAACTTACTTGCTCTGTCCATGGTATTATTAGTGTTGTGAGTGGTATATTGGCCTGCAAACATATTATATGATGGAAGACAAAAACAAACAAAACTTGAATAAAAAATATATTGCTAAGTTTATTGTCATTAAAGAAAATACATTGACAATATATGATGACAGTTTACTCAGTGAAAGATCTCTTCATATTCATGTAAAATGTGAGTTTTGTAGTTGGCGAAGAGCATTGTCCTGAAAAGCACAGTTTTATCACATATTGTTTCTGGTGAGAGCTTCTGCTGGAACAGATATTACACTTTGATCTCAAACATCTTGTCTCAGGGTGGCATGTTTTGTTTGTTTTTTTCCCCTCTTGCAAATGTAGTTGCACGTAGATAAAGAAAACTGCCATTAGGGTGTGTTCGCGTCCTTGGTCCTCTTGACTTTTGAACTCTCTTGCACATACACAGATGTATCCATCACACGTGTTTATTTCACACACACACACACACACATTCTTATCGCTAATTTCAATGTCTTTTCCTTTCATTTCAATTGTGTACACATGCAATTACTTCTGTTATGATATATATATATAACTGCCATTTGTTTTAAATTCCATGTTTTATCTCTGTAAACATTATTGGTGGACTCACATGAGTCTACCAATAATGTTTACAGGACAAATGTTTCAGGAGTCCATAAATATTTACTATACAGTGTACACAAACTTATATCAGAAGTGTTGATTCCCACAACAAAGTCATGATTTATATTTACCCAAACATCACAGAATCTTGCAACAGACCCAAAGATGGAAATAGGCATTGCAGGTGTGGCACTTCAGTTAGAGGAATTATCTGAATATTACACTAAAATCGACATTTAGAATCTTTGAATGTAATCACTAAATTGAGTAGGAGAAAAGAAGGGATGAGAGAGAGAGAGAGACATCAATTTATCTCTCTCAATGTGTTCTTATCGAGCTGGTGGGAAAGAGAGAAGGGTTGAGAGAGAGGAGAGAGTATCAATTTATCTATCTTGGTGTATTCATATTGGCCTGGATAGGAAGATAGTGGGGATTATTTATCATGATATGTTCATATCAGTCTGGATGCAGAGAGAGAGGTTCATCAATTTATCTATCTCATTATGTTCATATCAACCTGGATGCAGAGAAATTCATTGTTTTGTTTTTCTTATTTTTATGCAGACTCACATGAATCCACCAATATTTTTTGTGGGACTCCAGGAGTCCATAGATACTTACAATACAATATATACACACTCATATCAAAAGTGTTGATTCCCCCTACAAAGTTGTGACTTATTTTTACTGAAACATCATAGAATCCAGCAACATTAGCATCCTTCTGTAGAACTACATCTCCATTGCCTGAAATCTCTTTATCTGTTAGAAAATTGTCCTGCATTTACTGCCATATCAGAGGATTGTTACATAGCAGTTCAATAATCTTTCCTTTATTTCTAATGAATTGTTTCTGGGTTTGTTTTGTTTTGTTTTTTTTGTTTTTTTAATACTTTGCTTAGCTTTTCGATAGCATCTTTCAGTAGTCCAATACACCTTCGGATTTCAGTGTCATATTTTCCACCATCTGTTATAACACTTCCCAAATTTCAATACTTGGTTGATTCTGATATCTCTAATTCTTAGCTCGCATCTTGAGCAACCCACCCATCACCTCTCGCTAACAACCATACATTCTGTCTTCTTACAATTTCTTTTTGCTTTCCTTTTTTTTGTCTAGGAGGTGAGGCAGTTTTCTTTCTATGTCTGCCATCAACACAGTCTCATCTGTATGGCTTATATTATTAAGATTATATCCACTAATAATAAATCATGGTAGGACTTCTAGTTCTTTTTGGATCCCCACGCTATGTTCTTTGGCTGAATAAATCTGGGGAGAAGATGCATCCTTGTCTTTTACAAGGTTACATTATTCTTGCCCTATTTCCGGTTTAATTCTGCTATGGACTCTATTCATTAAAACCTGGATGATAAACTTAGCTACGTGGCTCAGTAAGTTTATTATCCAATGGAGCTTGCATTCATCTGCACCTGGCTTCTTAGGCAGCACTGTGAAGATGGATCTATTAAGGTCTTTAGGTATGTTGCCACAATCACATATTTAATTTATTATTGCCATAATCTTGTTAATACTGAAATTGTTTGAGCTTGATATTATTAATCACATATGGTCTTGCTTTTCTGTTCATCTTAGCCAGTGTCGACCTTACTTCAGACTATTATTTCAGATCCTTCCATATTTTTGTGTATTGAAAGTTTCTCTCTTTTGTTGTAGAAGAGTTCCTAGATGTATTTGTTCTATCTTTGAAGGGCAAGCATAGATGTAGTGCCAAAAGGATAGTTTTTCCCATAACACCGCTTTTTAAATTAGCTTCACTTTTCAACAATATTTATTATTTTAAAAAGCAATAAAACCTAAAAATATGTAAGTGAATTAATACATTTTCTTTGTTCTTGAGAAATGACAACAAAAATAATAAACACTATTTATTTATATATTATTTATTGGAATGGTTGGCAAAACAGCTAATTGCCAATTGATTCAAACTTTGTGAAATGGTGAATAATAAAGATTTCCTTATAGTTGATTCACATATTTTAGTAATTTAGTAAATGTTTAAAAATTTATGAATAAAAAATTTTCATATTTATTTCTTTATAAATTCATAAATGATAAATATTGTATTGCCTTAGTTTTAATTGTATTAGTTTTTAGAATGTTGTAAATCTAAAATTATTCTTGTAAAAACAATTAATAAATAAATATTGTTTAATATTTTTATTATAAATTCTCAAGAACAAAAAACTGTATAAATTCACTTTCATCAAATGTTTAGGCTTTATTACAATTCTAATCATCACTTTTTAAAACATTAAACATTGCTGAAGGTAGTTAAAAATAATAGTGGTGTCAATGAGAAAACTGTCATATTGACACTCCATGCTCAAGTTTAAAA
The DNA here is from genome assembly GCA_963932145.1 of Acanthosepion lycidas. Classification (NCBI taxonomy): domain Eukaryota; kingdom Metazoa; phylum Mollusca; class Cephalopoda; order Sepiida; family Sepiidae; genus Acanthosepion; species Acanthosepion lycidas. The sequence goes on from OZ010587.1 coordinate 12,203,696, forward strand.
CAATTATCATTGTTGTTGTTTTTAAACAGACAAAATGGCTGACATAACTCTTCTAATATTTTTCAATGCTTAGAGAAGAGTTCAATTTAAGAAACTAGATTTTTTTTTTTTTCAAAATGCTGATGCGTACCGAAATCCTAACAATTTAGTATTGTTGAAGTTATTACTAACATTTTTTGTTGAGATTTATAAATGCTATGTTTTGTTCAATTTCACAAACTAATTGATGAAATTTGAAAAAGCTGATTTGTTTGGAAAAATACTTTGACAGAAAACCTTCTACACAGTTTATATGCACCGTAATAGAACCAACCGTACTCTGTACCCCCTTACCAGTTTGCACTTCTCCCCAAAATTTGGTTTTAATCGATCAGTGTATGGCTATTTTAGTGGGTGTGATGAACAGACGGACTAATAGAATTCACAGAATTATATATGTATAGATAGACAGATAGAAGAAAAAGGAAAAACATTGTTGTTGGGGGAGCCTCCAGTTTTGTTACAAAGTGTGGATGTTTTTCAGTAAATATTTTTAATGGCTCCTGGAACATTTATCCTGCAAACAATATTTGGCTGACTCATGTGAGTCCAGGTAAAAATTATCAAAACACAAACATGGATTTTAAACAAACAACAATTAAATACATGTATTAACAAAAGAAATTATATTAATGTGTACACAACTGAAAGTAAAGGAAAAGATATTAAAAACATTACAAATATTACAAATGTGCTTGTGTGTGTGATACACACGTGTATGTGAAAATTCAGTCGACCAAGGAAACAAACACAGCTCAGTGGGGACACTCTTAATTAAATTCTACTGCATTTTGGAGGAAGAAAGAAAGAAAGAACAAAATGTTTGTCTTTTTATAGACTTCAAGCCACCTAACAGATATTTGACAAAGCCAAATGGTTTAACCCAGTGTTTAATGATGTTTAACATTGTTAATTTCCACATCGTCTTAGGAGTCAGCTCTACAGAACTTCTTCATGAGAAGAAGCTGTTCATGGGAAATTACTTTTCACCAATGGAATACAGAGGAAATGAAGATAGTTCACTACAATGTGTATCGCATGGTGTGTCCTAGCCGTGAATGGAACTAAGGAATGTAGTTCGTCTGAGCACTTTCCATGGAAATGGCAATAGAGCAGTGAGATTTGCAATATCTTGTCTATGAAAGTTGTAGGGTGGAAAATAATTTGTCACCTACAAGGATGTGGAGACACTTTTGGACTTTATCAAGGCTGGAAAGTGATGACTAGGTAGCTCGTGCCTAAATATGACAACAGTATTCCATTTTAGGCCTGATATGGCTCTTGTAAAAGTAGAGAAAAGAACAAGGAGTCAGGTACTTACTGAAGCAGTACAGAGAACTGATCATTTTTCTTGCATCTTTACTGATGGATTATATATGTATGGGTTCCACTTGAGGTCTGGGTTTTCATTTGAAGCCCAATAGTTACTCAAAGCATGGAGCCTCCCCAAGAGAACATCCATTCATCAAGACTGGTGGTAGTTCAGGGTGTGATCGGTGATGATGTAATATAACTAGTTTGGTTTTCAAGGTATTGAATATAACTAGCCAATTTTTCCCAACTGAGATGTTAGAGCTAGATTGGAGAAGAGATCAGCTGACAATCTCTGGTCATATAGAGTGTTGGAGGTGCAACCATATACCATTATATCATCAGCATAGATATTTACAAATGCTCGGAGTATACACTTAGGCATATCATTTATGTAAAGTAAAAAGAGGGTTGGTGCAAGATGCAATCTCTGGGAGATGCCTGCATTGATTGCAAGGGCCCCCGAGGACTAGCTGTCAACAACTACTTTTAGGGACCCATTCCTTTTCCAGTAATTCCATAGCTAGATAGCTTGAGTAGCAATTCTTTGTGCCATGACTTGCCAAAGGCCTTTGAAGTATCTAAAGTTATGGTTCTTGTAATGTATTTGTTGTCTAGTGCCTTACGGATTCTGTGAGTAATGGCAGTTAGGACATCAGCAGTGGATTGGGCTGATTAAAACCTGTACTACTTACAAAGTTGTTGACTATGAGATATCATACTGATTTGCAGTGTACCTTCAAGTTGAAACAGCTATGATGATGATAAAAATTTAGATAGAAATGAAGCTTTCACTTTCAACTTCTCTTTTTTTTGGAATAGAACTTTAGAAACACATCATTTTTGCATTTATCCTTTTTATTTATAAAACTAAAAGAATGCAAAACAACCTTGAAAATTATTATCATTATCCAGGACAAAACCACAACAATTGGTTACTTAGTGTATATTTTTTAATTACTAAGTAATATAAAATAATGATTAACAAAAAGTGTAAATAATTATAAATAAATATTATAATAGTCTAGGATTGTCTCTGCATTTACTTTTGGGAGAAGTATATTTAGAATAAAGCCAGACAATTAAATTTGATTTGTTATATTTGTAAAATTTACTTAATTTAGAATTGGCTTTAAAAGAACTGCTAAAAATAATTTGGTCTTAATTTTTCACATTTAAAAAATCTATACTCTTTGTATTCATTGTCCAACCAAAAGAGTGGCTTTTACCCACATAAATTTAAAGTTAAAATCCATTTGGAGCTTGTTCGATGATATATAAGAAGACATGTCAGTAGATATCAGAAGGCAATATAATTTTCGACCAGAAGGTGCAAAAATTTTGAAGTCAGAAGACATGAAAATTTGATCCTGAAGGCATAAAAACAAGTTTCCACAAGGTAAAGCTATTTTTGGCAGTCACCAGTAGATGAGCTGGACTGTTTCTCACAAAAGAAACAAATGGAAAAAAAAGTGAATCAAGTGGAATCTGTGAATTGAACGATGTTTTAAGGAAGAAAAATTGTTGTAGTGATGCAAGTGGATTTGCCAAAGCCACTTTCTTTTTTTTTGTCTTTCGATTAGATTGGTACACCTTTTCTTAAAGAGTATTTTCAACCTTATTTAAAGTTTTTGTATTACATTCTCATAGTTTTTCTCTCCATTATTTGAAGATTTAAAGGAAATTTTTGTGCAAGCCTATTCTGTAAAAATTTATATTTTCTTATTCTAGAATTTTTTTTGCAACATGCTGATGTGTACGGAAATCCCCACAGTATTCAGTATTGTTGAAGTTATCGCTAACATTTTTTGTTGCGATTTACAAACTCTACCTTTTGTTCAATTTTGCAAGCCAATCCATGAAATTTGAATAAGCTGATTTGTTTGGGAAAATACTTTGACAAAAACCTTACTTTACAGTTTAACAATTTCTTTAATTTCATAGGACTTCATGGTAAACAATACTTTTTAAGAAAATTTGTATTTTTCCTTTTTAACAGCAAAGAATAAATTCTTAGAATTTCTTACCCTTGAACATGCAACATAGAACTGGCCATGTGTAAATATTTCTTTCTGGAGCCAAATTCCAACTTTTTGAAGCGATTGGCCTTGTGATTTGTTTATAGTTCTCACAGAGGGTAAACTGGAAACTGGATTCTTGTATATACAAATTTAAAGAAAAGATATGAAAAAAAAATATATAATGCATTTTTATTAAATATGTATATTTGTTATTTTAATCATTAAATTGTTTTTGAAGTCGTGGGAGTATTTTGTATCTTAAATAATAAAGCTTACTTTTTTCCAAAAAGATGAATGAAAATTTATTGTACTAAGCTACGCACTCTAGTAAAACCAACTGTACTTGTACTCTCTTACTTGTTTGCTCTTGTCTCCAAAATTTGGTTTTGATCGCTCAATGTATGGCTATTTTAGAGAGACGGACGGACTAACAGAAGTCACAGAATTTTATATATTGTTTTATTTTAATCATTAATGTCTATGTAATAAAAATGTTTGTTTCTTTCAAATTTCACTTAGTAGTTTCAAGTTTTGTTTGTTTATTTTGCTCTTTTTTTAATTAATATTTGTGATAAGAGAGTTGACGTTCCGTCTTCTGCCATTCCCTCCCCGGGAAAAATTCTTAAACCTTTGAGCCCTGCGTTCCTGAACAATTTTTTTTAACCCTTCTGCCTGAGCTCCTGGGTCATAATTCGCAAATAATTGGTATGTAATGTTTCAGTTTCACGGTAAAAGTAGTTAAAAGTGTTTACCCGCCGTTCAACCGATGGCTTGGCATTAAGTCATTTTTCTCTACCACTGTTCAAATGGTAGTTGGGCATTTATGACACAAATCACAATGAACCTGCATAAAGATAAAATTTAAAAAGGTGTTATCTGAAAAATCTTTATAACTATGCGTTTTTGAGTACGAGTAATAATGAGCTTTCGGCTATTGTTAAAAATAAAATTTAATTATTTTTAAATAAAAAACCTAAAATGCTGAAAAATAAATTAAAAAAAAATAATAATCGATGCAAATTTCTTAATTTTGTAAGCAAAAAAGTTATTTTAAAAAAAATAAATTCCAACTTGCAAGTAATTTATTGGGGGGGGGGCTCGGAACAGTAAAAGAAAATACTTTAAGTCATATGTGTATCAACAGAATGAAATCCATTTCTTTCATCAATTAATTGTGCTAAAAAACAAAGAAAAACATACTCGTCTTAAATGTAAATCTCGTCATTTAAACGCTGGTGTGGTAACAGACATTTTTTTATCGTCCTGCATTTGAGGAAAGAAAAATGATTTGGAGGATACAATGTCGTAAAAAATTCTACAGATATGTAGTTTTTTTTTTCCTTCTTTTACTCAATTCAATTCAAATCCATTTTAATCTCAGTGAAAAAGATTTCAGAAGAACAAAAAAAAAGATGAAAAATTTCTGAAAAGAAAATTGATTGGCACCAGACGACATGAAATTTCGATTAAAAAAAGTAAGTTTCTTTTTTTATTTTAAGATTTTTGGTTTGTCAGAAAAAGAATATTTGAAGAATTTTTTAAAAATTTTTTCATAGAATTAAATAAAACTTTGATCAGTTTACTTTAGATATTTTTAATTTTTTTCTTCATATTTTCTTTTTCATGAAACAATTTTGTTTGATGAGAAAGAAAAAAATGTTACAAAAACGATAATGAAATTTACGAAGTTGCAACACAATTTATTTGTGTACAATTATTTCTTTTTATTTTAAAACTTTCACAAAAGATTAAAAATAAGGTAAAAAAAACTAAGTAATTTCAGCCAACAAAACAATAACCTTTTATTCTTTTTTTATTTATTATTTTAATGAATGAATCTTTAATTTTTTCCGGTAAATTTGCAGATAATGCCCCAGTGAACAATTTTAAGAAAATGCATTATCTCTCTAAGTAAAAAGGCCCGATTATTACAAAAATAGCAATAAAAATTGGGGAAACTACCATTTTTAGGAAATATTGCCAATCTTAGTTGGGTCCCGGATACTGTCTGGTCGCCGGCTCGATTTCTGTTCCTTCCTGGAAGTCAATTCCTTTACCATACCGAGCGACTGAGGCGGCCAGGCTGTTACCCGGGACCCAACTAAGATTGGCAATATTTCCTAAAAATGGTAGAGTTTCCCCAATTTTTATTGCTATTTTTGTAATAAGCAGGCCTTTTTTTTACACTATGAATAATAATGCATTTTCTTAAAATTGCTCAGTCAGTTATGTGCCATGCGTGATACAAGCTTAGGTGATCATGTATCTTTCGATACATGACTGACGAGTCAGATTTTTTTCACGCAGTAGGTTGCCATTTCTTTCTGCCATCCAAGGCTACAGAACCTGGTCTGTCCTGCTTTACCCATATAGCTGGAGGGGGAGAAGAGGATTATTCCACTTCTAATCATCATCTCTTTTTAAAACATTAAGCATTGCCGAGGAGTGAAGGTAGTTAAAATAATAGTGGTATCAAAGGAAAAACCATCCTGTTGACACAGTGTTTGTTTTGCAGGCATGTAGGTCCAAGTTTGACAAAAAAATTTTATAACACTTCACCTGTCCTTAACACCATCAGCCCATATCCCCAAACCAAAACATAAAAAATATGTTCACTTAGTAAACCTAAAATATTTGCTAAAAAAAGAGCATACCATGATAAAAAATGCTCCAGACTTGATAAAAACAAAGTTTTATTGTTAAAATGGTTGTTAATAAGAAGAAAGACCAAACTATTTTTTGATTATTTTATTAAATTTTTTAATCCTTTCTAGAACTTTCAAAATTGCGGCTAAAAATTTTGTTTTCCTTCCATCAGTGGATGAGCCAAAGGTTAGTATTAGAAAATTTACAATCTTTTTTGCAGTAAAAAAAAATTTTGGAAATTCTTGCAAAAAGCAAATTCTAATTGGATTTTATGAATTAAATTACTATTGAATTTTTTTTTTTTTTTTTATCTGTTACTGCCACTTACTTAATTTCATGAAATTTTGAGAAATTAAAATTTCAGTCTCTTCATATTTATATTAGTTAAAAGCTGGACTCCTTGGAGAATTTAAATCATCAATTTATTTTTGTCAAACACCATTTACCAAAAATCTGCTCTGAATCGTAAAATAAAAAATGCAATAAAACTATGACATTATTTAATTAAAAAAACTTAATTGCTTTTATAAATATAATATATTAAGAACACTATTGTCTTAAGAAATTTTTTTTCAATGAATAATGAATTTATTAAAAAATGCATTTCTGCAATATTTTAAACTTCAGTAAGCTTCAGTCAATTTAAATTAGTTTTTGAAATAAAGCAAAGTATTTTGCTTATTAGAAATATTAAATTTAAATTCAATCTATTAGCTTGAAATTAAAACTAAAATAAAAACTTGAAGAAAGTTTTTCATTTTAAACCTTATAGTTTTTTTTTGTGGAGGTCCCTATAAAGTTTACTACTATTAGATTGATGCAAATCTTGTCAGTCACAACTTAAGAAAATCTTAGAAATTTCTTTAAAAGTTTACTTGGATTTTTATGACTTCTGCAGTAAGTCTATAAGTCGTAGGAAGAATTCAAAACCTTGGATAATAGGCTCCCCTTGAACATAGGAACAAACAGCATCTAAACACTTGTCTTTCTTCTTGTTCAATATAGAAGATAGTCACTGACATTGAAAAATGGATTTATGATAACAATCAAAGGAGAGATCCAGGATAGACTTCAACATATAGCCTAAATGGAATCTATGAGGGAAAGTTCATCATTTTGTAGGTTTCAAAAAAAGGTCTTGATTATGAATTACTGGAACCTGGACAAACTGTTACTGTGGAAATCTACAGAGAGCATTTAGCACATTTGAATTGCACATTTAAGGGGAAATAATGCACATCAGGTGCATATGCAGTAAATGATCATGGAGTTAGGAGAGGAAACACTTCTGCATAATATCCAAATAAATCTTCAGTCAGTTTTTGTGCTATGCAACACTTTGTCTGTTTCCAAAGTCAAGATATCAAAAAACTTCCTCAAATCAAAACCAGAATCATTTTTTATGTTGAAATACATGATTTAGTTGAAAAGTGGCCTCATGTCATAAAAAAACCAGGAAATTGATTAAATAATGAGTTATGAATTTACCTTAAAAAAAAAAAAATGCTGAAAATTGTGTCTACTGATGCTATATTGTATATAGATTCACTGACTCTGCATACAGGTAAACAGATCACTTTATACGGGTTTGAGTCTATGATTTTGAATGTTGATTTTCAAGGTGAGTCCTTTCTGGCTAAATTAACCCGCTAATAAGGATGGTGGGTATTAATGGGTTAATACAGCCTGATTGTGCTGTATCAGGTTAAACTGTTTATATATATATATATATATATATATATATATACACACACACACGGTGTATCAAAAATACTTTTACAAACTTTAGCGGCGAGTTCCCAACGCCAAAACAAGGACAAAAGTCCATATAAACATGTCCACAAATGATTAATTTTTGAGTTATTAAGTTTAAAGAAAGTTCACGGTACTTGACACTGTTACCATGTAGACTAGGTTACATTTGTCATTCATATACATTTGTGGCTAGTCTGTTGACAACATTAAACGTGCAGTAGTGATTTAACTGAGAAGTGTTCCAGTTAACAATTGTAGGATATTTATTATCATTAGCAATCTGATATGATTTTTACATACAGCCACACTTATGGTAATGAATGTGAGGCTGCATGGATGTATCAGATTATGTTTTTCCAGACCAAAGGTAGCCAATTCATCCAACCTTTGCTGCTGTTTATTGTTGCGTTTTTCAAACAGGATCCGTAGCACCACAGATTGAGGAAGGCTGACATTCACTTGCATGCCTGACCACAAACAGCATATTCTACAGGGTCTTGGAGATGATCCAGGTATCAGCATGTCAAGTGGCCCTAGCATGTTGTACATTTCATAGTACTGCATAGCTTCTTATCCATATCATTTGCAATGTGTACAGTGTTTTTCACCCTCTGATCACTCACGATGGGAGAACTTTTACCAATGATTTATTGGCAATCCATTGTTTGTCTCTTCAGTCTTGTTTACAGCTGAGGCATTTGAAAGAGATGGAATAACAAATTTACACAACCAACATTTGTGGCTGGATTGGAATCCCCATGGTATAATACAAGCTAGACACTAGCATCAGTTGGGCAGGAATTGTAGGTGACTGTCTGATAGGTCCATGTTTTCCCAGAACGCCTTAGAGGAGCTGTCTACAGGGACTTTATTTTGAACACACTTCCAGACCTGCTAGAAGATGTAGCCCTGCTAATATGAAGATGCATGTGGTTCATGCATGATTGTTTGCGATGCAATGGTTAACATCTACCATAAAAGATGGATAGGTAGGGGAGGACCGGTTGCATGGTCTGCATGTTCCTCCGGCCTCATTTCTTTGTATTTTTATGTGTGGGGCCACCTAAAACAATTGATTTATGCAGCAGACATCAATAATGCAGAGACGCTTCATCAATGTGTCATGGGGGATATTTGAAAGGGCCTGCAGGTCAATGTGTAGAAGCAAGCAGAGGACATTTTGAATATTTGTTATGAGTTGCTATGCTGAGATACAACAATGGCTTTTGGACATGTTTATATAAACATTTTAACATATTTTGGTGTGAGGAACCTGCCCGCCAAAGTTTGTAAAAGTATTTTTGATACACCATATATGTAATGTATGTACAAATTTATTGCTTAAATGTTATTTTTAATGGCTATCCATATTTGAGTAAATGCTGTTTTTATTTATTTATTAAACAGTATATTTATATATTTCCATCTACCAGCCTGAATATTTGAGAAATCTTATTAGAAAAATATGCCCTCTCCATGTGTATGTGTGTGTAAATATAAATAATTACTTTTAAGTTTGAAATCATTGTTTTTATAAATTTCAGCATGTTTTTAATATTTACTAAGCTTGTCTGGCACTAGGTTATAATTCAGTAAGAATCAAACTAGAAATTCTTTACCTTAAATTTGATTTTCAAACAAGGCAGAAAAAGATTTATATAAATAAATGAAAATTATTATTAACTCATCTGTTTTATTTATCAGAAATTAATTTGTTTCAAGATTCAGGGTGCTTGTATCAATAAATTTATAATTGTAGTTGAAAGGAAATTTTGTAAAATGAAAAAAAGAAAAAAATGTATATTCTTGTTATACATGGGGATAAGATAACTAACATGATGATGACTATGGGTAAATGGTCCTTACTGACCACATTCCAAAACTTAATCGTTAATAAAGTACCAGTCAAAGCAAGCCCAGAATAGGGAGAGAAATTGCAGTAAAGGTCACAAGCAAATAAATAAGAAAAGAAACATTGCTTTTGGAACATTTAAAAAAAATAAAAAATAAAAAAATAAAAAAGGTTATAATATAGATACAAATTAGGTAATGGAAATATATTGAGAGGTATGCTCTGTTCAAAGTGGTTGGCATTAAAAAATAATTTTCTTTAAAAAAATAAATATGATACAGTAATTTAAGATGGGTTGAGTTTTATCTTTGAGATAAATTTACACAATACTCATTTTCAACTAGAATTAGCTAGTTTTCAAAGTCAATGCATACATTTTTATCAGTAATTACATCAAGAATTATTTACTAAACCAGTAATTAAAACATTTCCAAAATAAATTAGGCATCCACATTCATTATCTGGTAGCAAACTTGAAGAAAAAGGATGTTGACTTTGACAGATGCTGTAATACTGACAAAATAGAATTGTCAGAGTTGTATCCTAAAGATTATCCAAAAAGTAAATTATTTTAGGCCAAAACAAAAATAAAAAATACCTGAAAATGGTAAACAAAAGTAGATTTTTGAATTTGTTAGCAAAAGTTGAATCAAGCAAAATGGGTTAGGAAGAGAAAAGTTAATCTGCTTGGTTAACCTTCATACATTTACTTGTGACTTACAATTTAGTTTAGAGTTGGAAATAATTTAAAGCAGGAATGCGTAACATTTGTATGTATGTAACCTATAAGACAATTTATCCTAAATTTTTCTGTTATTTAATTCTTAATTCCTGTTTTAAAAATGAATATATATATATATATATATATATATATATATATATATATATATGATTTTATAAAATGTTTTATAGAATATTTCCATCTTAAGTTCTGACATAAGAAATTACATTTTACTGTAACATTGCAGAAAGTGGAATAGGCAAGGTTCAAATTCCAGCCTTATTTGATGTATTCACTTTTGCTCCAAAGGTCTTGTGAAAGGCATGAATATATTTCTTATCCTCCTAATTATGGGTTAAATAGCAGATTACTGGTTTTTCTTCCATTGAGTTTCAACCAGTAGAAAGGAAAGACTACTTTGAATTCAGTATTCTGGAAAAGCCTTCAACTATTTTTCTCAACAAGTAAATTCACAGACAATTAAGAAATGGAATCTGCAGAAAGCCATTATTGCCTACATCCTGAAGAGACATAGCATACAATAAAGAAAAAATATCCAATTTAATCAATTAATACATTAATTACATTTTCAGGGTTTGTGTAATCATACCTGAGAATTTTGTAAAATTTTACCTAAATTTCTAGTATAAATATTTAAAAATAAAATAAGAATTATAGGAAATGGAATATTTATTTTTCTGATTTTAATCACTGAAATACGTGTAATAACTTTAAAAGTAATCATATTATTAGGTTGGTGCAGAAATAATGACATAGTAATGTCGTTTTTTGACGTATTTTTTAACATCAAAAAAACGACATTATTACGTCATTATTTTTGCACCAACCTAATAGAAAAAAATGAAATTAAACCTTTATGATAAATTGCAAGTATATAATAGAGGGATTTTGTTTCAATTAAAATCTTTAACTTAATTATGTTTGTGTATTATTTCTTCAAGCAAAAGATGACCAGTTGGATGTTGTTAATACAAAAAAAATCATCTGAAATAAAAGTTATACATAGCATATACATAAATTATTCCACCTTTTGTTTTATAAACCATTCATTTACTGTCATGCAACAAAATAAACAAGTCAGTGTTTTTAAAAGTTTTTATTACCTAAGGTAATAAAGCAAAGACATTCCATTGGTGAGGTAGCAATATGACAACAAACCAATGGAATGGTGCGTTGACGACAACTACATGTATTAAATTATAGTCAGAAAGAATAATAATTATAATATAGTAAACAGTCAGAAATGTACAGATTACATGTGCTTTTAAATAGTTTCCCTGCCCTTCCAACCAGTCATTCTCTGTACACAGGCATGAGAGCAACTTGACAAGTGGAACAAATTAGTTTTTCAAAATTCAAATCAAAGCCAAATAAGCAGAAAAAAAAAAGTTCCAATTGTTTTGGCAAAAAGAAAATAAGTAAAAATGAGAAGAATGAGGTAAGCCAAAGAATCATAATGTGGAAATATCCATCTTTACGTTTACCCCTGTCATTTAGGAAGAGATGTAGTGGGGATAGTGATCATATTAATACAAATAGTAAAGTCACACAAGTGAAAAAAGTCTTGACAAGTTGCCCCACACCAAAGTTCAAGACTGACAGCATTTCTACCTAAATATACAAACAGCTTTATTAATACCTTGCATTGTCGGACATGCCACGTCAATCAGTCATACTTGCGTACATACAACCATTCATTCAGTGTTATGCCATACATGCATAATAGATGTATCAAGTATTTTGAGGTATTTGCTTTTCTTTTTCTCTCATTTTTCTGGTTGTCATTTTATCTATAGTGATAGACATTAAACCATGTGATGTCACACATTTAGACACCATTTTGGCCACAACTGAAATTTGTGGTGGCTGACAGCAATTCAACTTGGCCCCATACAACAGTAACCAAAACAACTCAAAATTTGAATTCAAATTTGTGTTTGATTTCTTTTCATATCACTTTTCCGAGAGGACCATGCAGTAATTCAAATAAAGTAAAAAGTTGATACCAAGTTTTGTTTGTGGGATTTAGAGAATTCAAGATTAGCACTTGCATTTTGAGAGCTAATCACTGATAGAGCTGTGTCTTCTTAGTCTGGAATTAAGAAGAAAAAAAAAACATACTGCAAAAGATTTCTTGAAAAAGTATATGCACACATCTACACCCACACGCACACAAAAAAATTATTTTGAAACAATATCCCACAGTAAACAGGATGAAAAAAAAAAAAAAAAATCAAACCACCTTTCTTTACTTTAATCCAAATATTCAAGTAACATCATATACTGAAATATCTATTTAAAAACATGCAAATACATTTGCGTGCTGGAGATTGACTAATGGTGTACAGGTTTAGAAATAAAAAAATTCAGAATAAAAGCATTAAATAATAATAATAATAATAATCCTGCAAATCCTATTTTCTATTTTGAATACTTATGCTAGTTAAAGTTGATAATAATGCAGTTTTATTAACTGTCTATGTTAGAAATCCTTTCTTGCTGGTTATATATTCAAAGCAGCTTTATATATATATATATATATATATATATATATATATATTGTTCCTTATTCTCAGAATAGAGTTTGTAATGAATGGAAAGTTTCCAAAATGACCAAAACACAAATGCAACATCAATGATTCCAGTGCAGTCAAATTCAAAATAATTCAAAGGTAATCAAAATTTGGGTTGCATTGAAATAAAAAATAAAATTACATTCTTGGAAAATTGTTTCTTTTACTAGATGAAAGTGGTTAAAATTATTCACCAGAGTTAATAGGATTTTGAGTAAATAATATTTCTAATTCAATTAAACAAAACTGAGATTTGAGAAAGAAATTGAAGAAAATCAAATCAAAGGAATCTCAGTGTCAAGGATGGATTGGTCAATGAATCATTATTTGGATACATCAGAAAAATGTATCATTTTGCTAACATAGTACAAATATTAAATAAAAATACATTGGAAAAATCTGCAAAGGAACTGTATTAGAGCTGATTAGTAAAGTGTTCTAATTCTTTCAAAGAAATTTAAACTTTGTAATGTTAAATAGAAACCAGAAACAATAAAAATTATTCTTCAGTTTATCACATAAGTAAATGATTATCAAAACAATCACTTGTTTCACATCTAATGTGACTGTAAACCAGAGTAGAACCCAGAATTAGAATAATAATCTTAAAAAAACCAAATGTCAGAAATAATTTTTTTTTTAATTTACAAAATTAAACAATTACCACTCACTCATACAGAGACAGACAAAAAAAAAATGAAATTACACAGTGATTGTTGGTAAAAAATAAATTGGTCCTTTACCTCCAGCACAATACTATAGAAGATAAGTAAAAGAAATCATGAAAATGTGAAGAATCATTCTGCCAGTTTGTCAGTCCATCTACTTATTGACATACTGACATACGTAGGTAGATGGATGGATTAATCATTTCTGTCACACAGTTTGTACACAGAGTAGTCCCTGAGAGGAGGGCCACTTTTATTGTCCAGCTGTCCCACCAGCATTTTTGGTTTTGGGGGGAATTTTTTTTTTTCTTTTTTTCCATATTTTTTTTTTTTTTTCTTTTTTTCTTTTATTTTATTTTTCTTGTAACAATCCGGATATTGTGGCATCAAAATAGAAAAATCATTAAAATACACATACATGCAACAAAAATAACATCTGATCCTTTGACGGAGGGATGAAGAGATGGACCATAGTTATTCCCTTTTTTAGTTGAAAATTATATCTTTGCTGTTGTTTTTTTTTTTTTGTTTTTGTTTTTTTTTTTTGGCATCTTGCCATATTTTGACCAGCAACAACCCTTTTCCTCCGACATCACATGATAGAAGCCAAGTGGGTAGCAACTAGAGTTGTAAGAAGCAGAAAAGGTACCTCCTATGACCACAACAGCAGTACATATATAGAAAAACCTGCACATTGGTTGAAAGCATTTGACTAACTTTATGGCTTTAAGAAAGAGGAAAATAAAACAGACTCATATCTTCAAGTTATTCAGAGTTGAAGAAATAACACAACTGTACCATCACATTTGTATGTACGCTGGCATGCACGTGCATAGGAACATATGTTGGTTATGAAATCTTTTCTAGTTCTAAAGTCTAGAAATATGTAACAGAATATCTTACAAGTTGATACCAGCCAATATATATATATATATATATATATATATATATATAGTACAGCAAGGAGAGAGAGAGAGAAAGAGAGAGAGAAAGAGAAAGATTTTTAGAACACTTTTTTTTTTTTTTTTTTACCTCTGATTTTTTTTTTTTAATTTTTAATTTTTTTATTTTTTTTACTGAACATTCTCCTTTCTGGAAAACAAATTTAGTTTGGGTCAAAATTGACCAATCACAGACAATCTATAATCAAAATCATTGAACAATCCAGGTTTCATGGAGAGGAGTAACATTGGTTATGATGGAAAAAATCCCTGATGATTATTACATGAAATATGTATCAAATAGTTGGAGATAACCAACAATTTGTTATGTACAAATTGACAATTATCACTTACTTAAAAATGAGATTAAAATAATGTTCACATAAGCAATTGAGGAGACCTCATTCATTGCTTTCCAGTTATCAATTGGTATCAAGAATTGACAATTTTCACCTAAAATTCACAACCATCGAGCTGTCCACAAAAAATTAAACATGGAAGAAGAATGAGACTAAAAGTAATAAGTAGTTTGATCACACAATGATCTTCAGTATTCCTTCAAAGTGACATCATGTTTTCCCCTGCCATAGTCCTAGGGTTTTCCAAATCTATTCCTGCTCGTCAATTTACCAGCACAATGAATAGTGAGAATAAAAATAGATGTTTTCAAACGGCTAGTTATTACACCGATAAGGAAAAAAAAAAAAAAAAAAAAAAAAAAAAATATTAGCAACATTTTAGATCAATAAATGAAAACTGTTTGCCTATTAACATAAAAAATGTCAACTATGTGAACAAAATATCCCATTTGAAAAAGTTTCTTTTTCAATGATTTTTTTCCATAAATTCTAAAACTCAACTTTGGTGCAACTGATTTTTTTAGTACATGCAGCAAATTAAAAAAAAAAAAATAGTTAAAATATTAAAAAAATTCCAGTGTTTTTGGTTACTTTTTCTATTCACTCACTTCTGTGTCCATAATTATATAATTATTTGAATGGATGGCAGTTTCACAAGTAAAAAAATCCTGAGCAAGATACAGAAAAGAAACCATTTTAAAATGGTTATATATCTATATATTTTTATATCTATATCTATTGGAATATTTTTTTAATCATACCATTGAAGATATCACTAAAAATTTGCAATAGTTCCAAAATATCCAAAAATACAAAAAGAAAAAAAGGTCTCCAAACCTCACATGTCAAAATTAAAGGTAAACAATGGATCAAATAGAAAAATATAGACATTTTTCCCTGCAAAAAGATGTGAGTATTTTAAGATGCCACTGAAAACATTATTGACCTGATGCTTATCACAGACTGTCCTATCATTAAAGACAAATGTTGAGTAAAGACCCAACAAAAGAACATTGGCAGGAAGATGGAGCAGTCACATCATTCGATGAGAAGAGGTAAAAAGAGGGTTAAAAACAACTCATAAGCCAACTTCTCATTATCAAGTGTCTTGATTGACCAGAATTCATCACAAACACTTTTTCATTGGAATATGCCATCCAAGAGAACACAAAAGCAGTGAACATAAAAAATGTATGGAATCTTGGAAAAGTGTCTGCATTTTAATAATCTAATGAAGCATTTGAGAAATTTTTTTTGTTCAAAACGATGTCTTTGTGAAGTCTTTTGCTGTTAATAATGCATCAAATAATAATTAGGAACTCTGGCAAAAGGAAAAACAAAGAAAGTAATAATCTAATAATTCAATATCACAATTTCATTACAAACAATAGACATTTATATATATTCAAATTCACCAGTAAATATATTTTATTTAAATTTTTTTCTAATTAATTGAATAATTGAAAGTAAAACCTAATATTGTCATCATACAAAAACGAAGAAGCAGAACAAAAATTGGGATATGGGATATTAATTTCTTCTTCAGATGCAAATTCTAGATGAAATTAAATTTTCATAACACCAAACTCAGTTCAGACAGTTTTTTTTTGTTTTTTTTTTGTAGTGGCACAGCCAATAGGGTTCAGTTATCCAGTTTACATAGAAGACTTAGAGATTGTGTTCACAGCAGAGATTCTTTCAATAAGTAAATTGTATCTTCATGGTAAGAAAGAATACAATGATCTCATATGGCTTTAGTTAACTCTCAAGCATAAATATTGAAAAGTAACAATATATAATCTTTAATCTTTAGAGAAACCGAGGACACTTAATTATTTTCAAATTAACTAAAATTTGATTTGGCCTTGGACGAGAAAATAAAATCTATAGGGTGCAATATCTCAGTTTTAAGCAAGCCAATCCACAAATTTATAATAAAAATACTTTTACAAGTGTAACTGACATCTATTGAATATAAGTGACATTCACTTATCTATAAAGTATTAACTAACAAAATAAAATGATGCAAAGGAATTTAAAATGATAAAAAAAAGCTCGGCTGATTATCACTATGAGTAACATCTCCAATTTTCAAAATTGCTGGAAAACAGATTTCGTAATGAAATATAAAATTCCATGTTGTACAGTGAATTTTTCTATTAGTTATGTTGCATTGGAATTAAGATTTAGTTTTCCTTCTCACCTCACTGCCACCATTCCTACCAAGGATATTTTTTTAATTTAAACATCAAAGACTTGTGCATATTCCTTTTGATTTTGTTATAAAACAAATGAATGGCTGGTTTAAAGCAGATGACTTGTAATGCCCAGATTACACACCTTTGTTAAAATGATGTCAGGTTAAAGCCTTGGGTGGAATAGTGTAGCCCACTCAAAAAACTTTTAAAATGAAAAAAACAATATCAAACAACTTTATATTTTGTGATAATTTATGGAGTAACATAAAAGAAATTTATGTAAAATTATAAAATGCATCAGTTTTCTTGGGAGGAAAAAAGATGTTAACAAAAATGAATAACATTTCACATATAATTTGTTGTTCACCTCATAAATTATAATTCTAATGAAATAAGATTAGAGATTATAACTATGTTATGGTCAAGTATTTCATAAAATTAAGGATATTTTTCAACCAGTTATAAATGTAGATTTCTACTGAACCCATCAATAGTATGACTTGTGATTTATTTACACAACAGATTTATCCAAATATTTTTTTTATATTGGAAATAAAAAGTTTACAAGTGGCTTTACTTCTCTTTTGTTGAATTAATTTTTAAATTGAATTACATAAAAATCAGTTACATTTTATATCATAGTTATTCATCAATAGTTTTCTATAACATAAGTATCTTGGAAATAATTGTAACAGATATATTAAGTCTCTGTGTTTGTGTTTGTAAAGAAGAGGGAGTAGAGGAGAGAGAGTGCAAGGTTCATTGAAAAATTGGACGTAATGACATTGTTAGATTTGTATTCAGTTTGGTAAGAATCACAGCCATTCTACTAGCATTTTACAAATATGAGGATATGACACCAAAATAATATCCTAACTCTAAGGATGAAGAATATAAAAATAAGTGAGCCAATTTGCTGACAGAATTCTCTATTTTAAGAAATAAATGGGCAGAAGGTTTTGCATACAATGGCAGGATCAGTAAAAATGAGATAAATTCAAAATATTTATCTTTATATTCACCCCCTCACAACCTTCCCATTAGTCACTTTGTTAGAAACTGAATTCATTTTCAACATCTGAGAGAAAGAGTAAAAATGAAGTCACTCCAGAGTTTGTAGCAGTTCTAATATCTTAGAACTGTTATGCATGATGAGAGACAGATTGAAGCAGTAGATATATATGGTGAAGGGCTAAAGAAAGAAGCTCTCCTGATTTATTGTTAGGTGGATTGTGTGTGCACAACCTCAGTACAAGTGCTTACTAATATTACTTCTCATAAATAACAAGATGGAAATACACCAAAGCTATTTCAAACATTTATTCAGAACCTCAAAATTTAGTTACTTTACGAAATCGCTCACATCTGTAAAACTGTGACAGAAGATAGAGTGAAGAACAGTTATCAAAAAGTTATTTGCATTTTTGAAAGAAATCAGATACTTTACACTTGAATTGTTTAATAACAGAAGACCAACATGAAAATAGAGGCTTTGATGAAAAATTGCTTTGTCTCATCTATCCAAAATGTGGAAACACTAAATATGAAGGACATGGCACAAAATAAACACTTAAAAAAAAAGAAATTGAAAACAAATATAAGTTAAAACTATTTTGTGGATTTTAAGTGAAATGGGATGGAACAGATGATTAAAAAAAGAGTGAAATCTGTATTAAGCAATGCTCTTGTCAAATATACAAATATGAAGTCTTATAAAAGGATCCCATCGAGGAAGATTATAAACAATTCAAATAAGGATTCAGAAAATGCAGATTGAAAACATTAAATTTTCCTTCTAGCTAGACACCCGCCATCCCTGATAAATATCAAGCATTACTTCATTTGAAATACTCTTCGTCAATTTGTAAAAGAAATATTTGTAAAGTAAAATGTGTGAAGAATACCTTTTTTTTTTCAAGAACAAATAAGAATATATATTTGGGTCATTGACTATTTTCAAAATTTAGCCTTTCATTCAACTCTAGGCTATTGGCTCTATAAATGAGAAGAATTAAATCTAGAAAATAGCATTAATCAAATTAAATTAATCAAATAATAATAATAATAATGAATAACAATGTTGAAAATATTCCCAGAAGCTATTAAGCAATTGCAAAAATAAATCTTAAGCAAAACTTGTTAAAATGAAAATTGGAGAAAAGCTCACTGACCATTGATAGAATTTCCCTGAGAGTGACTGGCACCCATGTAATCCAATATCCACCTTGGAACATTCTTTTCACAACATCAGGTAGAGAGAGAGAGAGAGAGAAAACAATAATGAAAGTTCCTGCCTGTACGCACAGAATTGTTTATATTATACTTAATATGGCACGGAGAAAGATTTCAGTGAAACATTTCCAAGCATCAAACAAAATACTTAATGTGCTGTTTATGTATAGATGTATGTGTGTACATATATATATATGTATGTATGTATGTATGTATGTATGTGTGTGTATATATATATGTATGCATGTATGTGTGTGTGTGTGTGTGTGTGTATATATATATATATATATAAAACAATCATACCCTGTTACTAAACAATATCTCCATGCACTGTAATTTTTTTTCATCTATTGTCTTAACTTGAAAAGCATAAAAGCCACCTTCTCTTGATGAAATCATTGAGTTTGTTTTTTCACATTTTATCACATGCTTAAATATTTTTTCTTTCAATTTTCAAAAAGTACACACCATCAACCATGAAGATGCAACTATTTCTTCTACAGTCAGTGTTTGCCACCATTACCCGTTTTTGAAATCACTGGTCCAATACATAAACACATATAACACTGAAGCTATGAGCAGAGTGAATTCTTGTATCAAAAAGTCTTGTTAAAAAAAGCACACATTATTCAACTCTCTAGAAAAGTTTGACTATATAACAACTATACACATGTGTCTGCTGTGTTAGTGTGTATGCAATTGTATTTGTGTGTATACACACCCAAGAGCAGGTGTAAATCAAGTTTTGAAGGGGGGGAAAAAAATGATTCCAACATAAAAATTTGTTAGAATCAGTAAGTTAATTTTCTGGTATCTGAAAGTTTGTGTGTCAGGTGATGAATGTGTGTATGTCTCTGTCAATAGGGAAGTTTGGGGAGGAGAATTAGATATGCCAGCAAATCAGCAGCTTCTAATCTCATGAAACACACTTTTATTTTCATTGAAATCAAAGTGTGAACTTTTTTTTTCTTTCTTTAATGGTGTGCCAAAACATTGTGGGCAAGGGCAGTAATAGTAGTAGTAGTAGTAGTAAACAAAAAAGTCATATCAAATTTGAGGAGTTCCAATTTGGTTGAAAAAAAAGAAAAAAAAAAAAAAAAAAAAACTCAATATCAATTGAACAGTGCAACATTCATTATCATGTTGCTTGATTGAGGGAGAGAAAGATTATCACAGAGGTAGGACAGATTACACAGCTAAAAGATCAGTTTCAAGAAAAAGAATTAGACAGGCACAAAGCCAAATAATTAAGAACAAGTCTGGAACATTTTCAACAACTGCATCATACTGAAAATGCAAGGAAAATTTTAAAAAGTAGCAAGTGGCTTGTAAAATCTATACATGTTAGTATTTTCTTTTGAAAAAGCATACATTTTTCATTGATATTTTTTTTTCAAAAGGAGACAATATTCTCCTTTATATTAGGTTGGTGCAAAAAATAATGACGTAATAATGTCGTTTTTTGACGTATTTTTTAATGTCAAAAAATGACATTATTACGTCATTATTTTTGCACCAACCTAATAGAAACCTAGTGATTGAGCCACTTTGCAATTCAACAAACAAGCTATTGGACTTTTTTCAACTGGACATTTTGTTCACAAAACTTCAAGTAACATTATAATAATTTTATCACATTTAGAAATATTTCAATGACAAATCACTTGGATATATTTAAAGAGTTACCAACCAGGACTGAAAGGGTTAATACAATATTCAATAAAAGCAATTAAAAAGAATAGGAAAAAAACTCATTTTATCAAGTTGCATTAAAAATAAATTAAGCCAAATTATCTCAGAATAAGATTTTCTCTTTTTGCAGTTATGAAAACAGATTAAGTGCACTTAAAATATGACTATGATGGGTGCTTTGAATAAGAGGGAACAGCAAATAAAGTTGTCAAAGAATGTCTATAAACAATATATATATATATATATATATATATATATATATATATATATATATATATATATATAATAAGCTCTCTATTTTACAAGAGAAATAATGAAATAAATTTACAAAAATTTCAAGAAAAACTTAATCTTCTTCATGAAAACAAAATGCTAAAAATATTAGCCTGACTGGTAACTATCATGAAAGCAATCAGTTTCATTTAATTGCAAGACATACACACAAACACACACACTTTAACTCAAATCACCACATCTATTTATTAATAGATTTCCCCATAGGGTTCGAAAGGGGATTTCTGAATATGAACTCATTTCCATTAATATCCATTACTGAATCAGTTTTATTTTCCTCAATGGAGGGTTCAATAATAAAATACTTCCTCAACATAAGCCTTTGTTGCTTAAATTTCAGTGTACACAGGTGTAGAGGATTTGAATTCTGTGCTATGAAAAGCAGGCATGATAAAAGGCCAAATGTTGAGCACGAACCATGAGAACCACATTGATTCGGTACAGATGTAAAATTAATTTTGTTTATAATCAAAGAAGAAAGCAAAAATAAAACTTTGAATGCATCAAGTAATTTGATACAACAGCAATAAAAAATGACTGACCAATGGATAGGCATTGAAGTTCTTTGCCTTCTTGGCAAAAATGGATTAAGGGGTATGAAAACTAAAATATTAGGGCATCAGCAATTTATTTGCCGACAAATAAAATATGAAGTTTGTAATGTTCTTACAAAATGAAATCAACTTTGCTGATGAAATCTTTGTCTTGAAAATAGATTGGTTGTCTTATGTTTATAACATCAGAAAGTCTCCATTTTTATAGAACAAAGAAATGTAATGTATTTAATCTAGAAAAAATGAACAGTTTGAAATTGTTGAAAAAATGCCTCAATTTTAAAGAGTTTATATCCTTTATGAATAGGCATCTAATTTAAGCATTATTCACATTTACATCAACCAGTGCTTTATAACAAGATGAATCCTGAAATTAGTCATGGTTTTATCAAATTGATACTCTTTATTGAATGATTTTCAAAATTTTATTTAAAACTTTTCCTTTCAAAGCATTTTTACATAAAATGATTATCGGGATTTTCCTTTGTAAATGGGTTGAAACTGATAGAAAAGTGATTCTAAAATTCTTTTCTGAGAAGCTTGTTGAATAATAAGACAGCATAATTAATAGAGAAAATCAAAAGGCAGGGTTACAAACAGAAGATGATTACTTCATTGACAACCAATCTCGTTACTTTTCACACAAGTCAACCTCACAGATCAATGGAGACTTATACACAGCACTAAACATCTAAACTAGTTGCTTTCATTTCTCTTTCTCAGCAAATGGTTATTTCAGATTTTTGGGATTTAATTTACACTTTTTCAAAAGATTTTAACATTTCTATTTTATAATACATTACAGATGTTAGTGAAAGTTTTAGCCAATAGATTAACAACATTTTTTTTCTAATTTCTAATTCACTGATAAGGATTAGATACAGTGCACAGATTACAGAATTGCAAGTGTGTGTAGAGTAGAATTCTTAATGTATATACTTGTTTTACAGATACTCATTTGCATCTGTTTACTACTCAACTCTGAGGGCGCTTATATTCTGTTACATGTTTATTCTTTAAGATTGTGTGTGTGTGTGTATGTGTTTGTGCACATGCATGCGAGAACTGCTGTGCACATGTATGCAAATATTTTGTCAGTTTTCAGTAATAAACATGGAGAAAAGAATAATTACTAAGTAATGATATAGTAAAGCTAAGATAAAAGAATTTAGACAGATCAACTGCTTTCTGGAAATTAAAGCAGAGCTTCATGTCTTTCCCTGGTAAATTTAAAAAAAATATTAATGTTTTTTTTTTAATGGCAGCATGTTAACTTTTGCAGATTTTAATAAGCAGAGAAAAGGTTGAGGAGGGAGGTATAAATTATGAAATGGAAAAGTAATAAATACTGTAGCAAAGACTTAGTTGCATGTCCTGCTGCTGCTGGCATAAATCTCATATGGTAGAAAGAAGTTTTCTAGGAAAACATAACATCTGCTAACAAATATCACCTTCTGACCATGGCTGAAGAAAGAAAACGTGTGTGTTTGTGTGTGGACATGACTGAAGCACTTTGTAGGGAGGAGAAACAGGAAAAAAAATCAATACTTTGGCTGGTTTATTTTTTTGGAGATGGGTTTTTATTTATTTTATTTATTTATTTATTTATTTTTTTTAGTTTTTTCAAAATCTTTTTTATAGACTTAGGAGTTTCTTTGAAAATATATTTATAAAAACATTCTAAGTATAAAAAAGAGCATAAATATATGAAATCAAGACATTAAACTCAAGAATGAAGATGAATGACAATATTTATCAATGGTGATTTGGAGTCATAACTAGTATGTGTGGCCCAAAAATGTCTGCAAGCTCTGCTGAGATACTGAATGAATTATGATTATGAATTGGAGGGATTCACAAGAAGGAACGTTTGCTTTCCTTTTACTAGGATTTCAAGTATACAGTCTTTAAAAACAACATACATCTAAGTAAATAGAGATATAAATATTCCCTTTATCCTGTACATAGCTTTTCAGCATAAAACCATGACAAAGCCTAGTTTAGATATCTGAGAGCATCCTATTCCTGCAATGTTATGATTAGAAATCTTCAAGAGATCGATTTAAAAGATATTTATCGGTGGATAATATTAATTCCATGCATACAGGCCGTATTTAGTTCAACAAATAAAAGTCACTTTTAATGGGAGATGTAAACATTTCTATCATACAAAATATATGAAACTTTAGAAGAAATAAAAGGGCAAAAATGATTGAGATTAACAATGCATAAAAGCTAATGTACGATTAGGATATCTTGAAAAACTCAACACTTGTACACAAATTGTGGAAGTGGTATCTGGAATAATCTTAGGTGGCTTTTAAATTATTTTAGCAATGAACTTGCCTTAAGGCACTGTTCTTTGTTGAAACTGAGTTTTTTTTTATGTTTTCTTTTCTTTTTTTTTCATAAATTCTATGCATTTGTAGTTTGAATGCAATAGTGCTAACTGATAAGTCAGGATGCTCCAGTTTTCTTGACATTACAAAAACAAAAGCAAAAAATAATTGAGCTCTCTACCACAGATGACAGCTAGCATTCACAATAATGTAGATGTCTTTATCCCTGTGTATAAATGGATGTGCAAGTACCATGAAAGACTACAAAATGATACTACTATCCAAGTCTGCACTATAAAGCCCTGAGATAGTTTAATATAGAATAAGATACTGAGCCAAGCAGTAAATTGTACTCTTGGAGAATTGGGTAAGGGCGGGGGGGTAAATTCCATGTTCCTTTTCTTAACACCACCAGAAGTCAAAGTTGCATATCTTATCATTAAGTGCTAACTTATTTATTTATCAAATGAATCAATAAATATAATAAGAGTAATGTGAGCATTTATATCCAAGTCTACATCAGGATGATGACATATTTAAAAATTAGGATGAGAGAAAAAAATATTAACTAGCTAAATCAGTGTTTGCTAATAAGAAACAAATCTGGAAAATAAAATGCTTATTGTATACTTCTTTTTTTTTTTTTTCTTTTTGTGATATAAAAGATTTGTAAGTGTTCTTCTGATGGTGATAATCATAGTGAAAATGGAGATTTATAAAGATGAAATACAACAGGACTTCAGATCCATCAATCCATTCAGTTACTATTTACCTGCCAATTTTGAATAATCAGTAGAAATATAAAGGGAAGAGGAGAAATGTCCAAATTGACACTTTGTGTGTGTGTGTGTGTGTGTGTGTGTTATACACATTTTAACATATTTGTTTGCTAAAGATTTGCTTTTGAAAAAACTGATTTTCATATAATGTGAAATAAAAAAATTTCAAAAATAGAAGAAAAGCATATAACTTATTGAAAAAAAAAATAACAGCTACTAGAAATATTTATCTAAAAATATTCTGTGAAGAATTGTGTAGACATTAGGGAGGGGGGCAAAAAGAAATGAACAGGTATTTGATTATATCTAAATAATGTAAATAAATTCACATACCCATCCATCTACTTTCTTCGTAAATATTAAATGTTTTCACAATCTGTTGGAATCATAAGTATTCCATGTGCGCGCACACACACACACTCACATCCATGCATAAATTAAAAAAAATTGCAACTAGATTTAAGCAACAGGTAAAAAATGGGAATAGTTATGCATTTAAGGGGGAATTAGATAAGGGTAACAGTGGCAACCAATGCAGTGGCTACCAAGCTGTATTAGCAGCTGTATAGGTAAAGACAAAAAAAAATAATATATTGGTATGTATGAACTGTCCATCTTCCCCAGCTAATAGACAATTTATAGCCTGTTGCTATGTCAACAATTCTAACCAACCAAGTGGGAGAGGAGTTGGGTAGGAAATATGTAAAATCTGACAAAGAAGTATGAACAAAGAGACTACCATACAAATGTGCTTCAGTCACTTGGTCTCAATAGAATGAGGTACCCTGAAATCATTGGACACTAAAATCATTTACTGTTGCTCGACTTTCGATCGTTTTGCTAAACAATTTCCTCCTTCAACATGTTTGTCGAGGTTTTTGGGAGTAACAAATCCTTCCCCACAGTGGGGACACTCGTTTCTGGACTTCAGCATATGGATTTGTGATTTCATGTGGCGGTTCAGATCTGACTGGGTCACACCTTTGTAATTGCACAGTTTGCAGCAGAATTCACGAATGCCTGAAAAAGAAAACAAGCATCCAAGTGATGCAATGGGAATTAAAAAAGAGAAGCAATTAAATATATAATGTCTTGCAAAAGTTTGAAAACCCCATCCCCAAAATCATGAAAACAAGATATTTACAATTTAAAAACATTGCATTCTTTTGTTGTTTGCAAAAATTTACTAGATAAGAAATATGTCTTAACCTAAGATGAAAAGTTAGTATTTATAAGAATTATATTTTTAAGTATTTACAAGAAAAATATCTTTTGGTCACTGTTTTGGCTCTGGAAAACATTGATGTTACAAATCTTTTGCACAAATCATCATTGATTTCTTATATTCAAATTGACTTTATTACTCCTTTCAGATTAATAGGTGTTGGCAATTTTCATTTGTGCAATCTTTCATTTTATAACATTGCACAAATCCATTAGTGGATTGAGGTCTAATGAATTGGGCAGCCACTCCAAGAGCTTAATTAACATCATGATCCTGAAGCCATTTTTTTTTCTTTTATACATGCCACAGTAGAGTGTTGTGCTGTTTTTTGTATCTGCATGAATATGCAAGTCAGAAACAGCACCATTTTAAATGTTATTTGATATTTACAAAGCCTAGTTTAGCCAACTGATTATTGGTTGGAGGCAGGATTTGAGCAGGGAGAGTGCAAAATCCTGTATTCAAACATTAAACTCTTCAAACATTGGTAGGAAATATGCAGCTATTTACTCTAAAAAGTTGATTAACAATTTATGTGAATGCCAATGGATCAGAATTTCTTGGGGACATGTATTCATTTGTAGAAAGCTTGTGTGCTGGAATTCACTTTGTGAAATGAAAGAACTTACCCTGATGCCGCATCATATGCACTTTTAATTGGCTGTTGGTACGGGCATAATAATCACAGAACTTACACTTGTATGGCCGGATATCTATAGAGAAAATGAGAGAGAAAAAATTAAATGAAAATTCACTCAACTAGTTGTTTCTTAATATCTACAACAAATTACAATTAGTGCTTGAATTTAAAAACTACTTCTGTTCACCAGATGAATTGTTTCTCTAATTTTAAAATGAGGATGATGATAATAATAGCAGCAGCCACCTACAATTTTGGTTACATAATAGTCTAATTACTAAAGCTGTTTTTGAAGACCAAAAAATTTTACTGAAATTCCTTTTGCAGATGGGAGATTACATTTCTGTACTACTAAACATTTCTTCATCAGTCTTTTAATTATTATTATTATTGCCTTGTATCACAAGTTCTAATTAAAGCTTACTTCCTATTATTCCCCTGAGAAAATGCTCTTAAAAATGGAAAGTCAGTTGTAATATAAAACTGCATGAAATATTATTGCATACAGTTTCCATGTTATTTTTGTTATTTTAACAATGTCTTAGCTAATATTTTCTTTGCTCTTCTTCACATCTTTGTTGCAGTGTCAATTAGAATTTGACTACTACTTTTATTTTTGCCATGTTTGTTCCTCTCCTCAAAAAGAAAAAAAATCACAAGACTAGATGGTATAGTTCTTGTGTGTTAAACAAGTTTGGAAGAAACTAGTCTTTTCTTAGCTAGGAATAAGCTTTTCATTGATCCCTGATAAGAAAGGTGTTGCATTTACAGAACTAGTGCCAAAGTATTTCAAATAACCTTAAAGTTTAACCCAGATACAGAAGAACTTAGTTGTTAAATTATTTTCTTTCTTTTTGTTGTTGAGTGTTGATATCTACATTTGGTTTTGCTGCTGCATTCATTTTTTTTTTATTTCTACAGTTCATCTTTTCACTTCTTGTTAAAGAGTGAATATGCTTCTTCTCTCTTCACAGAGTCTGCTGTGCCCAATTTAATGATTGCATCTTGAATATTTATTTTTCAATGTTCTTTAATGTTTAAGGACAGCTAGAGTTTAAATTATTTCCAAACACCACTACATGGGCTGTTATATGCAACTTTGTTCCAATTTTTTTCTGTAGAAGAATGACCTTTGTGAAAAGTTGTATAATTGCATTAGAAAAAAGCTACCTTGATATCATACTAACTGGAGTTTCTTAGGATTATTTTGAAAACTTTCCTTATATAGGGTAGATATACAAAGATGAAGATGACAGTAAATGAAAAGTGAAACAATGAAAATATTTCATCTCATAACATCAGAAAACATGAAAAATGATTTAAAACTTTGACTCTGATTATCCCTCTACTAAAAATAATGCATTAATTCATGACAATCATGTAAATATGAAACAGTAAATTGCAGAAGAAACAGTAAATGTCTAAATCTGCATGAGTTATAACATTATAATTATATCAGCATATAAAAGAATGCAATATAGTTATACATTTTTCAACTACTAGACTTGATTGTGTACTAGAAGGATATCTTTCCTTCATTTCAGATGAGTAATTTTATTGAATGCAGTTCCTGAGAAGTAGAGATTAATGAAATGCTCTTGGTGACATGTTTTATCAGACAACTGAACCAACTGAAGAGGGTTTAAATATTTTTTTTATATCTTGAGTAAAATTGATTATAACTCAGAAAGTGCAAGGCACAAATGACTATGACAGGTTTTAAATAGGTCAACTTGAAACATTTGTCTATATTTCTGAAATTAAGTATTGTAATTATTTACATTGTTCGGACTGTTTTCCTCATCACAATTGTCATATTCACAACGTTTCAGACATTGTATGCTCCAGTCTTCTTCAGGTGATTGGAATTTCGAACTGAACCCTTATTTTATCCACCAGTAGATTGTTTCATGTGCCATGGCTTTTCCGGATGTCTCAGTTATCTCCCTTTGACTGAACTTTCCATGTTTTTGTCCACAGTAGCCAGGTATTGAACTCACAACTCTTTAGGTCAAGTCACTGGATCCAACCAATGCTTTTATCCATTGGGCCATGTGTCCATGAGGACAGTGTATGAATTTTTGGGAACTTATAAACTTAATATCTCAGTAACCATTTTTTACTAGAGATTATGTTGCAATTTTGTTATTATTGTTTTTCTTTAGTACTCTGTATTACTGGTTCTCATATTGTATTCATTGCTATGCTTGGCCAGCTTAAGAAATTTTTGTGGCCTAGCATATGTGCTGATTCCTAAAGTTATCGTATTTTCCAGTGATGTTCTCTGTCTATTATTTCAATCTCATCCCACAGGAAGCAGTGATCTCCCTTTTCCTTCCATAAGTGGTCAGCTACGCCTGATTTTTCTGTATCTCCTTGTTATGGCTTTACAATGTTCTTGCAGTCTTACCTTAATGAGGTGGCCTGTTTCTCCTTTATATTTCTTACCACAGCTGCACAGGATGGTGTACACACAGTCCTTAGTCATGTTCTCCTCTATGGGGGGTGGGGTCTTACTTGAAAGAGGTGATTGCAAAGTGTCAAACCACTTTTGAAAGTTGTCCTGATGTTATATGGATGACAGATCTTTTGTATTTTTCCAATAATCCCTTCATATGAGGTAGGCAGACTGAAACTGTTTTGAGTGTTGCTATCCTCTTGTACCCTTCTATTCCAGTTTGTCAGAGCTGTTGCCATGTACCCAGGGTAGATGTTATGTTGTAGGGTACTGCTTATACTGACCATCTCTTGTTCATATGTCTCTTAGTGACCACTTATGACTTTTGCTCGATGTTGAAAGTAGCGGACGATCACTTTCTTTACACTGTGAATTTTGGGGAAATTGTACATATAAGGTAGCTTGGTCTAATACTGTGACAACTGCCTGTATGTCTTAGGTGGGAAGGGGTCCTTCTTGATTAGGATCTGCGATAATTTTCATTCTGTTTTTATTGTTGGATTTTTCTTTACTGTAGCTACCATTTTTAATGAGGTCTTCCAGTTTTGCTGTATATTCCGATTTGTCCATCACTACAATTGCAATGAACTTGAAACATACTAGACAAAAAATGTTAAATATTTTACTTTACAAATATCTACAGAAGGATACTATGAAAAGGAATGAAAATAAATGACTGTATAGTAAATTACATTATTTAAACTGAATGACTTGTACATCATTTATGAATTAACTTGCTATTTTTCCTATTTTAATTGGATTCTGTATGTACTTTGTACACAGTTTCTCTGTGTTAAGTATCAAGAATATTTTTCCCAGGATAAAGAATATAATAATGATATTAATGTTTTCATGGGAAAAAATCCTTTTGGAACTTGGATCTTTTTGCTTCAGATTGTACCTAACACAAAGTGTTTTTACAAACATTTCAGCAAAATGAATTGAAGATTTTACAAAATACAGATTTGAGAATGAAAGTAGAAGATAACATTAACCTTTTTCTTGTTGGAGTTTTTAAAGTTATACTTAATTAACTAATGATGTTAGTTTAAATATTTTATGCAGAAAGAAAATTTTTATAGAAAAAATGTGCACGTGAAGAGAGGCAACATGAATGTGAGGAACTGAGACAAGTCAATTTACAATAGGGAGAGTGAAGAAGACAGGTAAATATTGTTATCTTTTAATCAACTGAGAGGGAACTGACAGATATATATGCTTTTCATAGAAAACCCACAAGCAATCTAGTAATGACATTACTGCAGAAATAATATTTAAATCACTTTTCAACTTCTTTTGGCTCAACAAAATTCATTTAAGTTGGACACAAGAGGAGGAGCCAAAAGTTTGTTTGGAAATATTGGGATGTGATGCAGGTAGGGACTCATTTAAAGGGACTTATTTCTGAATTATAAAAAAGCACACTCCTGTATGAAAAGAAGTATGTTACACTGGTTAGAAAACAGTTATTAAATTTTAAATGAAAATAGCTGCTAAGAATAGAAGTTAAAAGATTTACCAGTAAATAATTTTTTTCTAATTCATGTATGTTAACATTTAAGTTGAAATATTCTCCTATAAAATAAACTGAACTATTTCTGTAATCTTAAATATTTTGCTCTTCTGGTACATATTACAGAAAGTGTATTCCTTATAGTAATAACCATTTGTAGAATTTGGGCAAATATATTCATGACTTTTCAAGTATTTAATTTTAAGACTTAGCATCCAAGATTGGAAAAATGAAAAATAGATTTGGGATTAATATATTCACCTTATACATTATTCTATTAACACTGTAAAGCTAAGTTTAAAGTTTCATGAATACAAGAATAGAGATATATTACATTTTAAGGTTCAGAAAAATTGTGAATACTTTTAATCTGCCAACCAAGAAGGATAAAAAGTAAGTTTATGCAAATTTATTTGAGAAAAAAAAACAACAATTGTCTGACTGCAATGAAGAAAATTAAAAATAATCAATAACAAAACCTGACAATACTGTCAAAAGAACTAGTTATAATTCCTTGTTTTTCTTAGGAAGATGTGAATTCAGAAATATTCAGAGAAATAGCAGAAAAGAAATATGCCTCACATCCGCAGGAAAGGAAGAAAAACTTAGAAATGTTGAAACAGTTTAAAATCCAAAAGATTGATAGTTTTTCAATTTCAAAGTAATTAATATTTTACTTATCCTTTACACAGAATATTAATTTTTGGTATTGACTGGATTCAGTTTACTTCAACACAAGGACAAATTCATGGATCACCCAGTATGAATGAAATTCAGTAGTAATGGCTTGCATGTTAACCATTATATGGGGCTTTGGTGAAGATTATGAATAACTTTTTTTTAACAGAGTATACAAATAAGCTATGAAAATATTTATTTTGATATTTTGTATAAAATTATTTTTACATTTGTTTCTTAATTTTTATTGTTACCATTTGATTTTTTCTGATAAAAAAATTAAAATTTTGAGTACACCTGACTGAGATCTTGGGAATGGAAAATAAATTAGAAAAACTGTATAACAATATTTACTGTTCAGCAAAATCTGTATTCATCCCTAAGTTACCTTCATGTCTGAAATAATTATGTATTTGACAATGTTCAAGCCCAAGTAAAAAGCAAGCACTCTCACTTGTAATAATGACAAAACATATGCTTTCTACCCACTTTCTACTGTAATGAACTATGCTTAGTATCAATATATATTCATTTCTAATGTAAAGAAAATTACACATTCAACAGAATCTACTACAGTAAACTTTCAGTTGTCAGAAATATTGCTTTTTCAAATTGATCATCTGCATCAAAATATATTTCACTTAAATATAAGTTATATGAAAATACTGTTAAAAGATATAAATTCAATAATTTAGTAGTTTATATCTTTTATTAATTAATTGTTAGTAAATGACTACCTGTCCCAAAAGCCCAAGTGCATAAAGATTTTATGCTCTAACTTTTAAATAGGAATTTGTATCAATCAGCTAAACTGCAAAATACATGCTGACTGCTTTGGTATTTTTTTTTGTATAAAATGTAACTCTTTAAATACCATCTACTCTATCTTATTGACTTTTGAGATGGCTAAAAACTCAAATTTTGAATAATTCGTTGATTTACTTATATAAAACAGTCACAATTGAGAAAGAATCACATTGACATACTGTATGAAACAAAAAAAAAAAAATTAATGCTTTTCTTTACATTTTTCCCATTTTTAAATATAGAGATATGCCTAAGAGATAAATCAATAATCAAAATAACAAAATAGTTAATTAATTGAAGCATTTTCCTGCCACCGATTTTGACTAAGCATTAATTCTGACCTTTTTTTTCTTTTCTTCTTGCCTTACCTTGTTTTTGGAAAAAATCTTTTTACTTTGATTTTTACTTCTTATGTGCAATTCTTATTTAAGTACAAATATTTAAAGTGGATGAGATTTCTGAATTTAGGGCAATAATTTTTTCTCGTGTAATCAAACTCAATCCATGATAGTTTTGAAATTTATTTGGATTTAATTGTTCAAGAATGAGAAATATCTTTCACTCTGACACTGCAAGTAATTCAGAAGTAAAAGGGTTGAAATATACAGGAATTAATTGTAAATATTTATACACTGGTTTAAAATGATAAAGTAATATTTAATTAATGAGTTTTGATATACAAATATCAAAATGATATATACAATAACTTCTTTTTTTAGATGACATTTCTATGATTTAACAGATATTACATATAAAATATGACATTAAACATTTGGATTCTACTCAGATATTTGGGAAAGTATTCTTATTTAATCAAGGAGAATAATGGACACTGATGAAATAATCAGTAAAAGACTACAATGTAAAAACATACAAATGGACTCTACTGAACATGCATGCAAGCACACTCGCATGCACACACACAGACACACACACACATACGTAATCAATTACAAGATGAAAAAGAAGGAAAACTTAAATTTTGCCAAATTTAAATAATGACAGCAGCCAAATTAACAATTATTCTCCCAGCTAGTTCTTTAGAAAACATTTTTGAATAAAATGAAATGAAAATTGTGACCATAAAATTCAAATTTAGGCCCTTTTTTAAATTTTTTTTTATTACAAAATAAATTAAAAATTTGTGTAAACAAAAAAAAAACAAAAAAAAACAAAACAAAAAGGAAATAAAATTGTTTTTTTTTCAAGAAAGAAGCCAGTTTAAACCCTCACCAGCTTTTGGTGCTTGTTTTGTTACATCTAGGGCAAATGTATATCCTTCCAGTGTCATCTCCCCGTGCCTGGACTGATTCACACCAGTTTCAACTGACAAGTGAAAAAAGATTGGACGCGTTCATGGACATGTGTGCAAAAAAAAAAAATAAAAAATAAAAATATCCCCAATCAAAGACAACAGCAAAAATAGATGGAAGTGAAGAGGATCACACACAAAACAATCATCATTAATTAAAAAATAAAACAACCAGAAAATTAACCTTTATAAAAAATTTCAATAGATTAAAATCATCTTATATTTTATAATAGAAATTTGCAGTGAACATTTTTAGATTATCACCAAAAGTTTGACTATTATACTTCAGTTATTTAAATGAAACATTTTAAATATTTGAAAACTGGTAAAAATATTCAAAGATAATGAACAATACATTGTAAATCAATGAAATTACAGAAAAATTTTATTAAGTTAGGCACTTCTTTAGGGTAACATTCAGTCTCAAAATGTTGATAATTTTATAAGGTTGATAAACCTTATAAAATTATAATAGTAATTTGAGATATCTAGGGAAATTCAGCACTTATATCTGATAAACATTTGAAAGCATGACTAAAATGCAGAAGTGCTCTCTTAAAATAAAATTATATATACTATGTCATATTTAAATATAGAAGTCTATGCTTTCGCATTAAAAACTGATATTAACAAACAATTGTTGGTAAGATTTCAGGATATATTTAGTGATAAATATGCTACATGAATTTCAGCTTTTAATAAATGTTTTATTAGAAACATTTAGAATAACTTATTGAGGTTATAAGATTTTTTATGCAATTTAAGGATTCTTCATCATATTGTAAATATATATATATATATATATATATATATATAGCTAGATAGATAGATAATAGTAAGATTATTGGTATTTTTTAATTTAAAATATATAAAGATAACCATGAGAAAAATATAACCTCAAAAAAAAAAAAAAAAAAAAAAAAAAAAAAAGAAGATATTGTTAAGTCTTTGAATGACTGAAAATTGTAAAAAAAAGAAAAAAAATTTAGGAGAAGAGTACAATCAAAAAAGAAACTGAAGACATTTACAATATAAGAATTAGAAAAAAAAATTGATTTAAAGAATATCATAAAAAATTTGAGGAAAATTAAATGGTTACACAAAAGTGGATTGACCAACAAGAAAATATTTGAATATGGTAATGTTATAAATTTAAAAAGAGATGCAAAATATTAAGAACATTGGCAAAAGACAAAATCAACCAAACTAGTTTTATTTTAAGTAAACATCATAAAAGAAATATGTAAGTTGGGTGAAAAATACTTGAAACCTTATTTCTCAAAAGTCATTTTTGATGATAAATGTAGAGTTCTACTGGGTTGTGGGTTGGGTTAAAGATAGAGCTAGACTGGATTAATGTTTGGGTCTTTTATAGAAATAACCAATCAACATGGCTTAGAAGACTAGAGATGGGTGGTGATGTAAATTTTTTGGCTAGAAATGGCAGGCAGTAAAATTATAGATCCTTTCATAATTGATGATCAAAAGGAATGCAGAAAGTTATTCTAAGTTCTTGGACAAGATACCTTTTGAATGGTAAAAGGTCATAACCAAGAAGCTAAAGAGTATGTTTATGCTTGACAATGTTCTTTCACACTTTTCAAAGCTGCCTACTGCCCACCTTGCCAAAAAAAAATTAATGGAATGACTCACCAATCTCTGGATATTAATCCAATAGAAAATGTGCATTCATACACTTAAAGAGATGTATATAAGAAAGGAAAACAATATTCAAAGAACTCTGGGAAGCAATAAAAA
This sequence comes from Acanthosepion lycidas, assembly GCA_963932145.1. Classification (NCBI taxonomy): domain Eukaryota; kingdom Metazoa; phylum Mollusca; class Cephalopoda; order Sepiida; family Sepiidae; genus Acanthosepion; species Acanthosepion lycidas. Next base: position 12,239,082 of record OZ010587.1, read on the forward strand.
TTATTGCATGTTACATTCTAAACAATACAAAGGTTGTACTTGGTGAAAAATTGAAAATTATAGAATATCAAGGAGCCCATATTAATATGGTAAACAATAATATTTTATTCAGGTGTAAGGGATATTGCGTTAATGAAATACATATTTCTATGGCCAATTCTTTTTGAATTTATTTAGAAATAAAACTATATAATACATTGTTTGCTTAAAAAACCTGATCCCATGCACAAAATAAGTTATAAATATTTTTTATAAAGTTGAAACACATATATTGCTCATATAAATATATCCTGAAAATTTTATTGTGAAATCACTGATTTGCATCTAAATATAGGCAAGCAAATATTTTGTATAGAATTATCTTCAACCCCACAACCCTGTAAATATCAGTTCTCAATGTTCACCCTGCAGTAACCCACCCCCATGTATACCCTGCCATAATATATGACAACATCATTGCAAATAATGCATAAAGTCATGCAAACTGAGATTTGGAGGGCTGATATTTACCGGGGAGGTTTGAGTGTGTTGAACGCTAAAGGATTAAAGAAGACCAAAACCTGTTTTGAAACTTGATCAATTTACAAGCTCTTAATTTCTTCAATTCAAATCATTTAATTAACCTATTGGCAATAATGGTTAAAATTGTTAAATTAATTTGTGATAATACATTCAGAGAAACACATTGCAATTTTGTGTTTCAGATAAATTTAATTGCTATTTCTTTGCATGCTGTAGGAGAGTTATAAACATGATATATTGAATTGATTTCGAAAGAAAATCCAGTCCCAGATTATTATTATTATTATTATTATTATTATTATTATACAAATGCACAACTTGATCAGAATTATAATAGGTAAAATTATTGCAACTAAATGTTTAGTGATAAAACAGTTAAGAGAAAAATTGAAGTAGTGACATTTGAAAATTTTAATGATTTCAGCATGTAATTCTTCAGTTAATATGAAACCTACAAATTAGACAAATGAACAATTACAGCTGATCTGCACATTCTTTAAGCAAGCAAATCACTTCAAACAAAGCAGAACTAAGACATCTCTAAAGTAGACAAAAACAGGCAAAGAGATAATGAGTGACAAAGAAAAACAAAGAGTTTGGGGCAACATGACAAGAAAACCATGCAGATTGCTTAAGTCATATTTCTAAGTAACATAATAGAATTCTGTACTATGAAATGCCTCAAGCCAAAAATATCATGGCACACACACCTACCTTGTTCCAATGTAGAAAGATTAATGCAAATCAACATGCAAGGATTGAGATGATTATTTGAACTTTAATGACTATTTCTTATATATTAGTCATAGCTAAGAGAGGTTAGTTGAGTAGCAGGAAAATAAAGACATTCACTAATAAACTTTCAAACAAAACTATTAACAGGAGAAACTATCAAACATCTCTCAGTTTCAAGAAGTTGGCGAAAAACATTAAAATTTCACAGGAAAATTCAGAGTCAAATGTAAAATCCCATGATGTGTACTGGAAAGAATATCTCTACCAATTTGTGAATATTTTCTATATGAATTATCAAAGAAATACAAAAAATTAATTAAAAAAAAGGAGCATAGTGAAAAAGAATAGAATTCTCAATGAAACTTTACTGGGAAAATATACTTATTGTAAATTCAATTTGATCATTTTATAAAGCCCTACAGATCTAAGAGACTTGAGAACCAATAGCAGTTGAGACAGTATGTCTCAGTGGAGAGGTGATTAATCTAGTCTTGCAAACCATTACAGTTGTAGTGAGTTTAATCCTTACTGAGTATTCTACAATTGTGGCCTTGTGTCATACTGAGCTAAGATCAGTAAATACTTATTACTATATATGTGTGATCTACTGTTTTACATCATTTAGAAGCAATTATTATTCTTTTAAGATAATAGAAAATTATCAGCCAATCAAATCACAATTTAAACCAAAATAATCTTAAAATGAATCCAAATGAAGGAAAAATAACAATTTGCATTTAGAGGTTGTTTATTTGATAAACACTTTACTTTCAGAATTCAATAAAGCTTCCACTTTTACTTATAATCACTGTTGTGAAATGTAGTATTAGTAGTAGCAGTATTTCAAATTTGCTCACAATTACTACTCACAAAATACGTCCCCCTCAAGACTATTCAACTTTATATAGAGTGTTTTGTCCATATGCAAAATTCTTACATTTACATATCAATACATCTTTCTGAAATGGAGAGGTTTTATGCCCTTGGTTAATCTTTTGCTTCTCTGTTCTATTTCATTTTGGGGATTTCCTTACTCTACTACTCCCTCTCCTTCCATAGATCTTATCATATTCTGTTTGTGAGAGACCTTGATCTGTTTCACATTCTTTTATATTCATGACTACCTGCTTTTGCTTGAACTTTATCAGAAATTTTATAATGGTTTTGGAGATTTAAATTTTCGTCCCCTTCATTTTCATCATGTTCATTGTTTTTTATGTCCTTTGACATTTGTTCATCCATTTCTACATCTTTGTCTTGGGGTCTTATTTGATCTACATGGGCTATTGTACAGTCCCTGAAAAAGAATCTACTAGTATTAAGAAAAGTCTCCTTCCATTGATGTATGCATGATCTGCCTGAACTCTGTTCCATGGCTGTAACTCTTTAGGCCATGAATATAATTTTCTTTGTGTGAAATTTCTTTTCTTTACATATTCTTCCACATTTCTTGAATATCCCAGCCACTATACTTCTAACTTTAGCCTTTTTTGTGTAGCCACTGTATGTATGTCATCATGTACACAATTTATTAAAATCCTTCTTTATGTTTCTGGAAGTACCATCATATCACTTGTAAATTATTCCCTTTCTACCATCAGTTTGTGTCTTACATCCTTGCAGGGGTCTTTCAGCCTGAAAACAATTACCCCATCTGTTCTTTCCCTTTATACAATTTATTCTACTTAATACTGGTTCTTGCATAGTTTCCTCAGCCATTCTTTCTAATGATAAAACATCAGTCTCTACTCAGTATAGAAATAGATCTTTAAATTTTTCATCAGTCTTTTCATTAGATTTCTTATAAAATCACAGTCTTGATAGTGTGTCCATGTGTGGTATTGAATTACACTTGACGTATTAGTCTTATTGCCCACTTTAAAATCTTCAACATTGTGACTATAGGCAATTTTTCCTTGGATTGAATATAAATTATAGCAGTCTACGATCACATTTTAACAAATATTTTTCCACTTAAAAATGATGCATTCTTGTGATGTCCATACAATTGCCAAAATTTCCTTTCAATATTTCAATAATTCAATTCAATGTTCGTCAACCTTCTTGATAAATACATTATTGGATGACCTTCTTGTGACAGTATTCTCGATATTGAATGCTCACTAGTATCTGTAGTCAATGTAATATCAAATATTTTAACTACTGGTCTTTTAGCAAAAGTTAATTTTAGTTGGTCAAATGTTTTTTGTTGGGTCTCCTCCCATACAAATTCCACATTCTTTTTTCTTAGCTTAACTGCTCAGTCAATTCTGCATACCTTGATAAGTATCATCTATGAAAATTTACTAATCTCAAAAAGGATTCTTTTTTATTTTCATTTCTGCATTTTTGAATCTTCTCAGCATGATTTCAGTTTTTCAGTTTTCTCTTTTTAGTTATATTTCATTCCTGGTCCCTATGCAATTATCATTTTTGATAGTACACAATCTTTCCTATATTGTCCCCAATGACTTAGTCTATGGTTCTTTGAAAAATAGCACTAGCCATTTTTATTCCATACAGCATTCTTGTCCACCTCAATAAACCTGTTGGCATGTTGTTTTTTTGTCACTTCTTTGAAGTGGTTGTCTATGGGTATCTGGTGGTAAGCTGTTTTCAAGTATCTTTATGAAGATTTTCATTCCTACTAATGAATGTAATACTACTTCAACATTCAGAATTAGGTATGAATATGAGTATCTTTATGGTTTACTCCCACTTTATAATCACCACATATTTGAAGGTCTCAATCTGAGTTTCTCAAAAATACAATAGATGATGCCCATTTACTGAAACTAGATGGAACATGTACGAAGTGGCCTTGTTCCACTAATTTTCTTAATTTTGCTCTTACTAATGGTAGGGGGAAACTGCCTTACTTGGTAACAGGAGGAGGTGATATTTTCATTTAACTTGTAACTTATAATTTTTTAACAGGAAGTTTTTTCAGTATTCACATTGTTAATTAATTTTGTGGAATTAAATCATTTCAAGCAAGTCTATGATGCTTATTACACACTGCAACAATTATGGGTATTATTTCAAATCTTTTGTCTAATTCAAAGGCTCTTTCAAAGCATTTTAGCATTTGTGTAGCTGAACCGTCAAATTGTTGAAGCATAAATTTTTCATAATTTTGGCTTTCCTAGTTGTTCCCAAAAATTTCTGGGAAGAAGTGTTACTTTGCTAGCTGTTATTCATTTGCATATGTAAATTGGTGTTGTTTATTTTAACTTGCATTTAGAAATTCTTTTTCTTTTAATTTCTTTCTTTTTTTGTCTCCATGTTGATTCTGTGTGAAGCTCTCAATATCTTTCTTTTTAACTTTGTATACAACTTGGAAGTAGTTCTTTTTGATGTATTTTTTCTGTATGTCTTTCCAAACACTGGGTGCTTCTCTTTGTTTCTCTCATGTTTATACCCACAATATTGGCATTTGTCTTTTGTTCCTTTTAATAAGTATGTATTGACAATTTTTTGAATTTCTCAAGTCATTTTCAGATGTTGTATGAATTACACGGAAATATTCAAAGACATGTTTCCTAGTTGAAGTTGTTCAACCATTTTTTTTTATTGATGCTTATCATTCTGTAATTCTACAATAGTTATCATCTACATCAACTCATCTTCTATGGTCTGTTCTTCATTCCTGAGTTTTTAAAAATCACAGAATTTGTTAGTCTCCCTTAGTTGGTGTTGATATTTAATAGCTGGTTCCCCAGACATAAATTTTGTCCATTTTGCTACAACCAACTGCTTTTTTTTTTTTTTGTATGTTCCTTAGTATTATCTGACTTATTCCTTAAAGTCAGGTCTCCTAATTTCAGAAGATGAGCCGTTATTGAAATTTTTCTAACTCCCACAGTTGCCATAAAAATGTACTCCATACCCCCCCTCCACACTTTAGCTTTGTTGTCTTTCAACTTCTTGACTCTAGTGCAAAGCACCTCAACCATGTGTCCATAAAAACAGTCCTTTACAGCTAACGGGCATCCTATTGTTGTGAAGTGCAATAAAAGTATTCACAAGTTGTTCACAATCACTATTCACAAAATTTGTTCCCCTCATGATTACTCGAGTTTATATAATGTCTCTCGTCCATATGCAAATGACCATTTTACATTTACATATCATTACAATCACACTTTTAATTTAAACATTTTTATAAATAGAACCCCATTGTGTTAAGAATAGAATAGATTCATTCAAAAGAACATTCAATAAACTAAAAGCAGAGTTGATAACATCAAGTCTGTTTTATTTAAACACAAATAAAGATCATGTATTTCTCAACTTCAATAAATTGGTAGTAGTAGTAGTATCAGCAGCAGCATAAGGATTATTAAGTAAGAAGACTGAAAAGTTCCTGGCCTGATCTATATCTCAAACTTTTACCAAATGCCAGATATTTTTTTGAAAGAATCAAGAAATTTTCAGTATTCCCTTATATATTTCATTATCATTGTTTATTAGGTTATACTACATTTTGGGTTCATGGTTGCTACTAGTTCTTCAGTCTATATTAAATACAGCATGCTTCCAACTATTTCTCATGATCATCTATTGAACATCGCTATAACTACTGAATTTCTCAAAGTAACTGATATTTTTAACAATAAAAGGATTTATTCACACATGACAGCTGTCTGGTCAAAACTAATAAATTTGTAACATTCTCGTTTGATTTATTTACAGATAAATATTGCCTGTTTCAGTTTTTCTAGATGGAAATTTGAAAATAGTTTTTGCTAATGTTTCATAATGACAAAAATTTACTATAAATTTTAAATGGGAAATTAGCAGCTTCATCTATAAAAAAGTGTTTCAAGAGGAATTTGGTTCTAAGTGGATTTAATGATGACCAGGACTGGTTAGATTTCTTGGAATTTGGTAGTGATTTAAGTATCAAAAAGTTTATTTATGAAAAAGAACAAAACTGTATTTTGTGAGTAGAAGTAATCTATTGGCTGACCTAGTAGAATACAAAAATAAGAGTTTCATGAAGAAAAGAAACCAATGAACTAATTTATGTTTTTAGTGGGTTGGGATTAGCCAGCTGAAAAAAGGTTTTCAGTTGATATCAAACATGGATTGAATGTGATTGCAACAGTATTAGTGTATGAAATAACTTGGCAGAATTAATTTGCACATACTTAATGTAATTGTAAGATATCTAGCTTTCCTTATAGCTTTTAAGATAACAATTTTATCTTTTTGAAATGTTTCTTAGAATTTTTGATAATTAATTTGAACAGTTTTACTATTCTAATTATTAAATACTTAGATAATATTTATTTTTGAGCAAATGTTTTGAACATAGAAAGTATTATCTTTAATTAAACATCTAAAATGTTTTAGGAAGTTACTTTCAAATGTAAATGTAGTGTGGTGGTTAAATAGACACAATAAATCTTCTTTCACCAAGGTTATTATTTCTTTTCAAAAGTAAACAGATTCATAACCTAATTTGAGAAAATAGAAAACATTTTAATTAAAAGAAAGAAAGCACAATTTATGTTTTGCACCTACCATATTTTTATAAAAAGATAGCTAGAATTATTTTCTGTCACATCAATGAATAAAATAAAGAAGGTAAGAAAAAAAAGATATTATTATACTTAATTAGGAATTCTAAAAATGAACATATTGAAACTTTCAATCTGCATTTTCATGAAAGTCTGTTTTTGCTTTAAGTTAATGAATTTGATCGTGAATGCAACTAAAAGAAATATTGAAATGAGTCAGTCCTTTGGGTTATTCAATTAAGATTTTCTCAATTCTTTTTAAGTCATAATCTTATCAGATATAAAACTATTATGAAATTGAAAGATTCTCTTGAAATTTACAATTTATACATACTTTTGGATGCAATCTCTGTCAACTAAACATGTTAACACAGATGTTTCTGTCTCAGTGCGTGTCTTTTAAAAAGTAGTTAAGTAGAATAGAACATGTACAATACAAGTTCTTTCTGGAAAGTAGCCAGCCATTATGAATATCTTGAGAACCAGTTGTGTGGTTTTGATATAACTTGGCAATGCATCAGACACTCTCCTATAGGGTTACTCAGTTAGCAGTGAGACACCATTGAAATTAATGTATAACTGTTGCATTTACAATTAGCAGATTCTTTACATCTTGTTCTGAATTTCTGGCAAACACTGCATCACTCAGATATGTCACCACCCACAGTCCACATTTGGCTCCTAAAACAAAATTGATGGATGAGATTAAAGAGAATGTAGTGAGGCAGCTGATGACAATCGGAAAAATCATTTTGCAAATGTTTCCAAAAGTGGAGGGAATGTTGGGATAAGTGTTTGAAGTCCCAAAGAGGGTTCTTTAATGTTTGGGTATTATTGACCCAGGTAGACTACTTTTTCCAGTTTTTAAATGACTGGATACTTTCCCAACACCTTGTATTTTTTGTAAAAAACACTTTTGATTAAGCATCATTTAGGCTGCAGGAGAGAAAGAGGAAAGTTGTAATTCTGTGAGGGAATATATTTTATCTCTTTTATATTAGTAAGGTTAAATGTGCTGTGAATGTTAATCTGAGTAAGTGGAAAATAAATAAAACAAAGACAGCAAACAAAATTTACAGTTGAATTGGGTTTAATAACATGTAACAAATATTAAATACAATATTAACCATGTAAATTATCACATTGATGATTTTCATAATATATATATATATATATATATATATATATATATATATATATATATATATATATGTATGCACACATATTTTATTTTTTAAATAATTACAAAAAAAAAAATCAGTTTATTTTTCTTTGTGAAAGGACACAGGTGTGTCCAAAAATTCCAATTTTAAACATTTTCTTATTGTGCATTTATTTTGTTTATTGACCTAATAATATATAATAAATAATATTCTTCTTTCTCAGACTTTTTTTCCATTGGCCTATTATATTTATGCACACCCACACACACACATGTATATGTATATATATTCAAAAGGTAACTGAATTATTAATGTATCTTACTTTTGAATAGTTAATAATATAATTTTGAATATGAGTATATTATTAGTTGTTAAAATAATCCCACAAAACTTTCTTCAGGTCAATAATGACAAACTATGCATAAAAGTTATATTCCAATCAATTTTTAATGCTATGTCAATTGCAGTTATTTAAGAAACTTTTCTCTCATGTCATTGTAATGTAACAGACAAACACCAAGAGATGTAATGCTTCCAAAATAATTTTGCACATTTTTACATTCAAATTTTACCGAATTTTTAATGTTTTAATAATAATTTAATCTTTTAAAAAAGTGAAAGATGTAGCCACTTGATAAAGCATCAGGTAACTTAATGTAAACACAATTTGGTATTTGTGTTCTTTTTGTCAATAGATTGATACCGAAGGTTTGGGTAAAGTTGGGAGAAGAAACACTTCCCAACCAGTTTTCAGCAGGAGTAATGAGTACTTTACAGTATATGTCAAATATCTTGGCAAAAATTTTGACTTTTCAGAATCAGTCAGACAAGTCTGGCCTACTTCATATGCTTGGAGCTTTCATTAAATGATCTTAATAAGTCAACAGCACTTATTTGTATATGTTTTCTTAGTTTCTAAAATTTCTATGATAAGCAATATTGGTGTATACCAATTTTAGTATAATTTGGCTCATGGTCACACTAAATGAAACTAGCAATAGCCAAAGAACACTTAGTTCAATAAATATATCAGCATTATACATAATTACATTAATAAGATGCATTAAAGAAATTTAAGTGTTGTAATTTTTTTTACTGTCTATTTTCTCTAATTGGCTTACTGGATAGAAGTTTTATATTTATTTAATGAAATTAAAATATATAATTTTATTAATGCTTTAATTAATATAATTACTAATTTTGGAGTTAAATAATACCACCAATCAAACAAATCTAGATGATAGATTCATTTAGTTATTTTACAATTGAAGAAAATATATTAAATGCAAAACTTAACATTGTCAAAAGTGATTGTGAAGAAAATTTGAAAATGATTTGCATTAAGTGGAAGAAAACTGTATTCAGAAGAAAGATCAGTCTCAATTATCAAAAAATATCACTGATAATTATTTAATTAAGCCACAAAATTTTGTGGTTTCTAAAGTTTAAGAAAAAGAATCAAAGGAATTTGTTATTTTAAATCAAGCTGAGACACTTATCTTTCATCAACTTTAAGAGATGCATGAAGTTAGGCTGTAAGTACAAATGAAAAATTCTCACTAATGCCTGCAACCAGGAATAGCATTCCTGTTTGTAATGAATCTCAATCCACTTTGATCCAAAGCTCCAGGTTTTATATTTTAACAACAGAATTCCTTGACAATGCAAATGATCAAACTATGTTACTTAAAATTAAATGAATTTTAGAAAGTACACGCCAGCATTTGAAAGAAAGAAAAAAAAGAAAAGAATGTCTACTAGAGCTACCTCAAGTGGGATGCACGTTTTCTCATGACTAAGAACACTCAGTAAAAAGCAAGCACTTACCTTCATGGAAATCCATGTGTCGGTTGATGTCTGAGAATGAGAGGAAATCCTTGCCACAGAAAATGCACCTGTACACTGCTCGTCCATCAGGCAGTAATGTAGGCTTGCAAACCTTTTCTCTGTCAACAGGAGAATTCACAATATGTAACCTGGAAAAGGTATCAAGATATTAGGCCAGAAAAACATTCTACTTCTGGCCTACAAGATCTAGTCAACTTGATACCCATGAGAAAACCGTAGGAGGAAAATGCAATGCATGAAAAGGTTTTGAAGAAAACAAACTAAAGGGAAATTAATTTCAGTCCTGAGTTAAAATATTTCTTTAAAATGAAAACCTAGTTTATAAAAAAGCAATTTAAGTTTCTAAATCAGGATTAAGTTTTACAGAACATACCTAATCAGATTTATAATTACCAAGCCTTAAACCAAGACATTATTATAGATTTAATTTTCTTGTATAATAAAGTGTTTTCATGAACCAACACTCCTTAAACTTCAGAACAGACACACACACAAAACTATTGATAGCTTATATTGCAGGAACCTGATCTGGAACATCCTTAACTTGACCTGGGGCATATGGTGTAAGGATATACCTAATTGAAAGAATATGAATGTTTTTGAGAGAAAATGATTAGATAATTTTTTATAGTCAAACCTGAATGTTAAGTAATTTTGCTTTTTAGTATATCATTTAGAAAACCATTTGAGAATATATTGATTAAAAAGAACACATAATCAAGAGAAAATCTGGCCATATACAAGCCTACAAGCTGGTATAGTTCATGCTTAGTCATGCAACTATTACATTTTTAATGGAAGAATTAATCTTTCTTCCCATCCTAAACAAAAACCACCAAATGTGGTTAAATAATCAATAAAAGCAAGACATAATAGATAAATAATAGATAAAAGCAGTTCAGACTGCAAACAAGCATTTTCATATGTTTATTATGTTATTTTCATCTCATAATAAAATTACTCCATTTGAGATTGCAGAAAAGTAAAACTGAAAAGAATGAACTTATTCAATTGAGAACTCCCCCCGCCACTCACTTTCGGCCCATTTAGACACAGAAAATTTTTTTTAGTACACTTCCATATAGGATAAATTTTCAACAGAATTTCTAATGAAATTTAATACTTGACAAGAATAGTGAAATTGTACTTTTGTATTTTTAATCGATCAAAATGGCAATAAAAACTCCGACATTTAAAAAGTAAGGGCGATAACTTTAGATTAGCTACCTGTACTCTGCACCATTTGAGTTAACCACCGCTCTTCTTTTTTTTTTCGGGAGTTCATTTTTCCTTTTGTTGATTTATATATATATATATATATATATATATATATATATGAAATTTTCCCTATACGTTTGTTTAGAGTTGCAGAAAATTAGATAAAGATTTATTTGCTTCAAGCATGTTCTATAACTTGACATATTTTATTAAATAAGCCATGAATTATTTAATGTTAACTCCTCATCCCAGACAAGATTATGAATTAAAGAGAACTGTTTTTATATAGGACGTTTTCTAAATCTTTTGTTCAATTAAATTAAAATATATTGAGCAATATTTAAGCTTAATAAATAAAAGAGCCTTGTTCAGTTCACTCGAAATAAAACTTAAGTATAAGTGACTCAATACCATTTTTAAGTTATTAAAAATGATCTAAATGAATACTCAAGGTTCTTATTTTACCTTCTATTAAGTTGAATAATTCACAAAGCAAAATAAACTTCTATTTTCAGTGTCATAACTTTTTAGCCAGCAAAATGTTTACATTAATAAAAGTGTGTTTTAAAAAAGACAATTTTAAATATGAATGTAACTTCCGAGTGGCATTTCATAAGTAAAATGCCAGAACATTATAGTTAGAAATGTTTTATTTCATATCTGTTAATACAGTGTGTACACAATTGTTATATAAATTGCATGAAACATTTATTACAAAACCTCTTTCCTCAAATGTTGTCTAGACAAATAATTTTCATAAATTCTTGTCATTATTTTCTTACTTCTTGGGACATAAGCAAGAAAATGATGGATTTTAAGAATTTTTTAAAATTATCAAACTCTGTTAACTTTAGTTCTGTTGCTTTTCAATATTCAGACAGTGCAGTATCATGCAATAAAAGAAGTTAAGTTTAAAATAATTATTTTACAATTTTTGTTTTAAGTAATTATGATTATTTTTTATTGAGTACTTGGTAAATTTTAAATGGTCCAATTTTAAAATCAAATCTGTTCAAATATGAAAATTAAAATTTTGTAGAAAGAAAATAATGAGTAATATTTAAATTAGGTGGAAACGTGCATTTATAAGAAATTATTTAAGAATGTTTTCCTTATAAATTTTAATAATTTAAAGTGCTAATTACATTTAATATAAGTACAATTTACAACAGATTTATATTGTGAAACATAACATTTTAATTTGTCATGTCTTTTTTATATAAAAATATGCAAAAGATGTTTTGTCTTGTTCTTCAAGGACAAATGGTGAAATATGCCATTTTTATATGCAGTTATTCAAATTCAATGAAAAAAACAGAGAAAATAGGAAATTATGGAAACTAAAAATTATAATTTTCATTTCATAATAGAAAATTCATATTTGTTTGTCTAGTTAAATTAATACTTATTTACTCTAATACAACATTTTAGTGAGGATAGAGTTTTTAAAGTCTGAATTGCTATTAAAATGCATTATTATTAGAGTATTAAATAAAGGATTATCCATAATTTCAAAAAATGTATTACAGTCTAAATCACTGATTTAATTTTCTGCCAACAATATAAGTGAAAATTAAATAAAATTATTTCTTTTTAAAAGTACAACCCTTTTCATGCATTGCAGGTTATGGTTTCAGTTTGAACATTTTAATCATAAGGTGACAACTAAAAGTACAAAACAGTTTGCATGTATATAATTTGAATGAGTTTTTCAGAATAGCAGATTGCAAAAAATTTTTTAAAATGGAGGTGTTGAGAAAATATAAAAGACAAATATAAAACTAAAAATTTTCTAAATTGAATCTGAAATGCAAACAAACATTTTATAGATATACTAAAGAAAGTGAAAGGAAACTCTGCAAGCTGTTAGAAAGATTGTTTCTCTAGTCTATGTAGAATGTTTTCATTTTTATTACTATGATAATCTGTTGTATTTATGAAGACCTAAGGCTTCAGAGTATTATCTAACATAGTTGCTCAGTAATAATAACATTGCTCAAAGCAGAAAACAAATAAATTGGTCTTTATCAATTGAAATTTTTATTTTGGTAGCTTCAAATTAGCACACATATTTCAATTACAGCATGTATTTACCCTACAGGACTTGTTTTCTTGATAGAAAAGTATTTGGATTCATAAAAGTTTATAAAATTATTTAGAGTCAACAAAAAGAAAATAAGAATAATTCTTGAAATACTTCTATTAGGTTGGTGCAAAAATAATGACGTAATAATGTAGTTTTTTGACGTATTTTTAACGTCAAAAAACGACATTATTACATCATTATTTTTGCACCAACCTAATAAAATTTTTGTGCATAACTTTAATATAAAGTTACAAAAGTCCTCAACTAAAAATATGCATATATATTCTAATATGAATCATTAAATATGTATCACTAAATATTTACAGGACTGTAACGAGGAAAAAATAAAATTTTTATTGTTTTACAGCAAAAATATTCTTCACTTACAGTTAGAGAGAGAGACGCATATAAATTGTCAAATTTATTTTGTTAATATCTTGAAAATTCATGATATTTGGAGCTTTAATATTACTATTAGTTAATTTCTCTTCCATTATAAATATTCTATTATTGTAAAGAAAAAAAATTAATAATCAAGCCCTGAAATGTAATTACCTTATTGTACAAACAAAACTTTTCCTTTACTTCAGAAGGAATACTGCATTTGAATGTATAAACAGAAACAATTTCATTAATGAAGATGAGAAAAAAATGCATTTAGCAAATGAAAAACAATTGGCTCACCTGGAGTGTGTTCTGGATAGTGACGTTAGCTTCCGTCCATCTGCCAGGATAGTATTGCGAATGCTATCTGGAGAGTGTGGAGCATGCCACTGAACCCGTGGGAGTCCAACCAGAGTCTCCTCAGGAGACGGACACTGAGATGTTCCAGTGAGAGAGGATGTGGAGGAAGCCAAAGAAAGAGGATCCGCAGAAAGAGCTAATGGAATATTGACAATTGGTGACCCGGTCAGAGCCTGAGAGACAGTTGGACTGAGCAACTGGGAGGCAGCCAGGAAGGAAGCGGCTGCCTGAGCAGGTAAAGTCGGTGTTCCCAAAACCATAGAGTTACATGTAATTGGTCCCAATGCAGTCATACTGGAAAGCATGCTGCTCTGGGGCATGCTACTCAATAAACTCTGTCCCAGATGGGAAGTGGACATGACCATCTCTGGCTCGCTGTTTACCACAACTGGCTGAGGGGTAGCTGCTACCTGGGGAGGAGGAGGGGGTGGGGGAGGAGGAACAGCAGGTGGATGGCTAGGAGGAGGGTGTAGGTGAGCTGCTTGTGGCTGTGGCCCAGCTTGTTGATGCTGCTGCTGTTGTTGTTGTTGTGGTGGTGGTGGTTGTTGCTGCTGTTGAAGGTGTGATGGTTGAGAGGCTGGCAGCTGATTATTCTCTACCTTGTATGTCAGTGATGCTTTTCGTCTGGATTTGAAGAGAGAGCTGTCTTTCTTATTTTGAGGTAACAGGCAGCGCTTGGGGGCGGCAATGATTTCGCCACTGCTTATGCAATCTTCGCCATTTTCTGAGGTATTTTCAGACCAGTTGCCCTCAGGAAGTCCATTCGAATGATGTGGATCTAAGACCACCTCTTCATTTTCGGCTGGGGGATCGGACGGCAGCACGACTGTCACATCTTCTTTGATGCCTTCCTTCTTCAAGATTTCCTTGGCATTCATTTTCTCTTTTTCTTCCTCCTCCTGTCTCAACTGTTCAGACTCCTGCTCCTTACTAATGTATTGTGTATTAGCAATGGTACCTGCACCACCCAGACCAACATCAACATGTGAAACATATTTCAAATCTGAATTTTCCCTGCCTAGAAGATGATGATGATGATGATGGTGATGGTGTTGGTGGAGATGGTTATCATCATTACCCAGGATGCTACTACCACTTCCGCCACCACCACCACCCACTTGAAGCTCATCACGAGAGGTAGAGGTTGTGCCAGCATCAATCATATCAGGCACACCCATCCTCTGTTGGAGTCGATTTAGGTAACCAAGTCTAATGGAAGACTTTAAGCTAGCTAGGATTGCTCGTTTCCTCACTTTCCGAACATAGTCCATTGGGTAATTATCACTGTGGAAACGCATAACGTGTTGGCGCAGGTTACGATATTCACTAAAGCCTTTGCCACATTCTTTACAATAGCATGGCTTGTAGCCAGTGTGGATTCTTTCATGACGCTGCAACGAGAAGAACCTGGTAAAAGATTTCCTACAATAGAGACAAACATAACAGCCATTAACTTTTTGATAGGGATAAACAAAATCTCTAGCTGGCACACTATTTGAACCTATACTGCTATTATTACTACTGTTATTATTATGGTAAGGATTGGCTGAAGAGGGCTCCACAAGGGGAGTCTCTTTAGTGGAGTCATCCTCAACGGAAGGCTCCTTGAATTCTGGAGTAAATGATAAGCTTTCTTTTGTTCCCTCACTTAACTGAGGGGCGTCTTGGCTGATAGGGACGGTCTCTTCTAACTGTCCCTCTTTATCTACCTGCACGGAACTCTTTGGGGGCAGTTTGTGTCGCCTAGAATGACGGAGTAATTGGGTTTTGAATTTGAAGTTGGTACCACACACAGAACATTGGTAGGTTACTAGGTGCCGCTCATAATGCAGGGACAAATGGCACTGGAGTTTGCTGAGGTAATTGAAAATCTTGCCACACAGATAACACTTGTAGAGGGACGTTTTCATGCCACTGCTCAGATTGACCCCATCAATCCGCGTTGCAATTACAGTCTCATTTTTTATACTAATACGATTTTTTGTGAACAGTGCTTCAGTAGTAATCACAAAATTGTCTGCAGGCCCATAGGTTGGGGATATTGATGGCTCTACAGCATTGTTACGTATACCACACACAACAGCTGCCGGGCTTGTTATGGAAGATGACGTTCCAACATCAGGGTGAACAAAATATGCAGATTGTGGTGGTAGTGGTGGTGGTGGTGGCTGTGATGGTGGAGGCTGTTTATGAAGATGTGAAATTTCCATACTTGACAAGCTTGCTTCGGCCATTGCCTCAGAGATTTTTTGATCATTAAGTCCAAGGCCTTTTGCCAGTTCAAGCTCCTCCTTGAAAGTAGAACAGGACTTCATTGCTTCAATATTGTCTCCATTTGGATAGGTGCCACCACTTGCAATTGCTGCTTGAAGTGGAAGAGTTTCAGAGGTGTTAGTGTTAGTGGTCACTTCGCCTTGAGACTCACTGCTTTTGAGCAGCTCAGATGATTTGCTCAAGCCTACTTCCATGGCTGCTGCATCTTGATCACCCGTTGTTGCTGTCTCTTGGAGTTTTTCATGCAAATACAGAGTTTTCATTTGGGCCCGAGTTTTCAAACGTAGGTAGCGCTCTTCAAGGCCTTGGCTAAGTTCAACATTTACACCATGGGTCACTTTTTTGTGATAAAGCATGCTGCCCTTTGCCTTAAAAGCTTTGCTGCATACCTGCAAAGAGAACAAGTAGACATGTTGAAGCCAATGTTTCATAATATCTTCTGATATTAGATCCAAATCATATTAAACTGCCATAATACAGAAAATTAATTTTTATGAAATTGAACAATTAGTTTTTTCCATCTTGAGTATGTGTATGAAGGGGAGGAAGTTTCTGTAGAATTAGAAAATAATAAAAATGAGAGGAAAATTAACATGTTCACATGACGATTGTCTATATTATAGAAATATTTGTAAAATGACCTAAATTGAAAACAAGAATATAATCACTCTGGCTAAATGTAATATATGATTGTATAGCGTTGTTTGATGTGGTACTGAAAAATTCTCAGCATAATCCACTTCCAAAAATCTAACCAAATAACTAAATGTCAGAATTTATTTTTGAATACCTTAGTTCGAATAAGAACTTTTCGACACCTCTTCATATTTGCCTCTTTAATGTACTTTGAAGTGAACAGAGATTTAAAAAAATGTTGGTTACAATAAAAAGGAGAGACAATAAAATTTCACATACTAAGAGTGAATTAATTCTAAGTAACAGGATGCTACTACCACTTCCGTGTTTTCATTTCTGTTTAAATTCACAAAGTAATTAAAATTCTTTTTTAATCTTAACATCAAGAAAAACAAATTTTCAAATTGATAGTGTACACACTTTTTTCCTTGAACCAAAGGTTGAAAAATGGTTTCAAACTATATCCTTCCTTGGTAAGCATTTCTAGAATTAAGATCAATGATATATGTTAATGTTAACAAAAGGATAGATGAGATTGGAGAAAAAAAAACAAAAAAACTCTGGGACTTGTTCATTCATTTATGCCTGAGATGAGTGATATCATGTGTCTGCAGTGCTAAAGTTTGTTGAAATAACTGCATGTTGACTACTTAGCTGCCAAAATTACTTGTTTTAAGCACTCGTTTCCATATGGTGTTTGCATTTAATATACAAGACTTTAGTACCAGGTCATCTGACTTTGTTAAGCTTTTTTTTGTTGTCATGGATAGGTTAAAAAAATAAAATAAAAAAGCTACTAAATGATTTCTAAAAGACAACTGGATATAAAAACCAATGAATATATCAGATAATAGAACAGAATATTTTCAAGTGTAGATAAGATCAGTCACAAATGTAATATTTTATAAAAGAAAGAGTAATTAGTATTCTAATCAGAAGATTCTCACAAGGAGATGACAATTTGAATCTCTAAAGTATACAAAATACGAAAGCAGTCTTTCTTGAGAAATGAATTCATGGAATATGCAAAAGATTTTATTAAATTATTGGTTGCCAGAATAACACAAAGACTTAGCAAGAAGGAACAGATTTTAATCTGATTTAGATTTGGAAACAGAAACATCATTGTTGATCTGAAGAAGAAAAAAAATGAAATTAAACCAGATGCAAATTAAAAAGATTTCTAAACAATACTTGGACTTTCATTTGTTATAAAGTCCTAAACTTGTCATTATTTTTGTTATAATAAGATAAACAAGTTTTAGGAAGAAGTAAAAACTACGTTTGACAAAGAATTTACCGAGAAATGCAGTTTGTATCAATGTAAGGAATGTACAGGTCCAAGAAAAGACTGGATTTTCTAAATAATCATTTCAGTGATGAAGAAATAATAAAGTAATGCAAGTATAAAAAGAAGAGCATTCTTAATGTTATCAACTATAAACAATTTAAATACTAAGACCTGATATTATCCTACATAGCAAAATAGTAAATACAAGAGCAACTACAATGAAGCAATAGTTAGAAAGTTAGAGTCACAAGCTATTTTTTATGTAAGAGGTTTGTTCCTCACTACGTGGTCTACTTTTGTTGCACTGAGTCAAACTAAGTGAAATAACACATCGATAACTAAAATCAATTATATAAATATTAACTGTTTATGTGAGTTATGATATAACAACACAAGTTAAAAACTTTTTCATTCATCCTAATGATTATACCTACAGTGACACAGCAAAGGGAAAATAGAAGAGAAAATGGTTTTATTTGGGCCCAGTATAAAAGGGGGTGCTGAAAACTTCTCACCTGACCAAGAAGAAGTCAGATTTGGTGTAGTAAGTAAAGTTCAAGAATTTTCAGCCCCTCCTTATATATAGGCAATTTTTTTTAAAAAACACTACATACTTATTTAGTGATATTCAACTACTACCTCACTTACCTTTAGTCATTGTCTGCAATAAATAAATATTTTTTAACTTAATTTTGTTCTAGCCAGTTTTGGCACTCATACTGTATGTTGTCAATTGAAATAAAACCAATGGTAATGACTTTGCAAAAGAAATACATTGAAAATCAGGAAACATGGACTGTCAGTAGTCAGGAATTAATGCAAGCATTAATGAGAGGATGGTGATGTTATATGTATAATGTAATGCATTCATGACTTTATTATACAATGAGGAAAGAAGGCTTGGAAAGCCATGATCACACGTATTCTGAAGGTACATGGCACAATAGGAAAGAATCAGAAAGAAAAGGGATGTCAGTTGTATTTATACAAGCCTTGCAAAAATAAGCCAATATGTATTTTTGTATTTTAGAGAAAAAAAAAAACTTTCAATACAGATCTTACACTATTGATAGAGATTTTATGCTGTTAAAAATGTACTTCATTCATAATTTAAATATAAACATTTTCTAAATTAAACATAGAATTAGGAATAATTATTTTCATGTTTCCTATTTCAAGCATTTGTCAACTGAATGTTCTGCTTAAAACATCTTCAATTAATTGAAGGTTAATGGAAAAATTATCATTTAAAAAATTTAAATATATGTTAAAGAATAATGTGATTAATAACGGTTATAATTATTAAGTTTGACCTTAGATAAAGTGACCTCAGATAAAGTCGCCTAGTGAGAATTGAACTTACTAGTGTGACCAAATAGTTTTGCAAGACAAGCTTGCTAGTCACTGCATTACAGCAGACACTCAACGGATAGCAGGTAATGCAAAGCTCGATGATAGTCAGGAAGAGCCAGTTTTGTTGCTAGAGGACAGAATGAGTTTTCAAATAGTGAATCATCTTTAGGTAAAGAAAAAAAAAAATTTTTTTGGTTATTGAAAATTCAGAATTATTCCCTATTTATGTTATTATTCTGTTATTATGTCTAAATAAATTCACAAGTGGATCATAAGCACTCAATGCCTTTGTTTCTGTAGACAGAAGTATAATTTTTGCCATGACACTCTAAAATTTTGGTATGGATTCTAGACTGAATTCAATTTCTGGAAAGGTAGCAAGAATAGTAACCGTTGAATATATAAAATCACTAGAGGCCTTTCATATTTTCTCTGTAAGATTCTTTGGTGACAACAGTAATTGATATTGTACTGGATAGTAACTCTGTTACTGTAATGTTTTCTCTATCTTCATGCACAATTTGAGACATCCTCATATCAGATGACAATTTTTGCCTCCTGTAAGTTGAGGCAGATTTCTTCAGTTGAACAATTTAAGTTGTAGATTAAGTATAACAAGTTTTCATTTCAAATGGTATCTGTAAGAATATTAAAGTTATTATCTTATGATTCAACTTTCAATAGTGAAACATCAGAAACAGTAGTAAGTGTAAAGGACATTATAACTGCAGATGAGTTAACAATTATTTTCTTGAGAGAAAAATAGAAAAGGGAAAGAGAAATATTCTTGCTTATAAAAGAAACCGAATTGAAAACATAAAATCTAGAAATGAATTTGTAATCAGGACTAGGAATGTTTTCAAAAGACAATTTTGAGAATATCATTCTTTGCTAACAGTTTCTTTTCTTATCTGTGGGACTATCTTCCAGCTTCTTGCTTTCCACATAACTTTGATCTTCAATAATTTAAATGCAATGTCAGTTGTTTTATACTGTTTACTTGATTCCTCTTTCATTGTTCTTGTTCCTTAATGTTTTTCTTTTTCTTATTCTTTTACATTCATTAACCACTTGAATCTTATTGCCTTGCTTGGGGTGAAATGATGGAAAAAATTACAACATGTGAAAGTATTATTTGCTAATGATTCAGAATTTTCAAATTATTAAGATTCAGGAAAAAAAACCCTTGAAACTGTTTTCTGAATGTTTAGCATAAATACAAAACAAGCATTGCTATCAAAATAAATGCAATTACAAATCCAAAATTAATGCTGAAAAGAAACTTATAATTTCTAAGCCATCCACTTATAAAGATCAACTGAATGCCACTTCCAACAAAAGTGAGAAATGTTTACAGCTAGAATTTGGATTGCACAACAAAAGAAAACATTTAATATCTAAAAGAAAATAACATTGAAATCCAATAGAAGGAATGGCTCAATTATGAAAGTTTATTCAATTCTGCAATGAGTTAATCTACTTGAAAGTCATCTGTTAGCAGCATTGACCTCTGAAAGCAGCAAGTGTTGTTCTCTTGTGAGCAATGTGACCCAGTTAGATAGTGGACAGGAAAGAATGTGATTCAAGAGAGCAGTGCACACTGCCAAGCTGCCTGCCTGACCAGCATAAAATAGCTGTTCATTATTGTGCATACCACAACAAGGAAGACAAGATTTCAAATATATCTACATTGGAAAACTACTACTTTACTTACAAAACAAAGTAAAAACCTTGTCCAAAATATTCTACAGAAACAGTTTGAAATTTGAAAACAGCAAATCTGTCTTACAGATCTATTCTGCAATATAAAATACAATTTCACTATATATTTATCAGTCACACATCAATATCTACCCTATAAGAATTAAGGAGATATTTCATTGTTAAATTAACAGAAGCCATTACTTAATGTCAAAAAGTGAATATGCCTCATGTTAACAACATAGACATTAAATATCTCATGAGTAAACAGCAGAGATCAAGTTGTTAATACATTGTTTTTTTTTTTTTATTTTGTTTCATATTAGTTTTCTTTGGATATATTTACTTTTAATAATTTAAATACCAAATTCTTTCCTGCATGCAACAACAGAGTTAATTGTTTAGATTAAAAAAAGACTAGATGACATGCAGAAATATAACCAGTTGCCAAATTGCTTAAATATGGCTGCCATTTTTTAAAATATGGGTAAAATAGTAAATGAATAATTTTTGCAAAGTTAAAATTTAAAAGTGTAAGAACTAAAATACTTAAGTAAAGAAAGATGAGCATGTATTAATCAGTTTCTAAATAATTCTAAACTATGCTTATCGTTGAAATACAAAGTCGCCCTTAATTCTGGTTATATTAAATACTTTTATTATGAATATGTAGAAACAGAAAACAAAAGAAAATATAACTAAAAATAGTATGAATTCAAATTAACTCAATCTAATGCAGGACTTTTATTGCAAACTATTAAGAGAAAACAAAAGAACAGAAAAGATTTAAGATGCAAGGAGATTAAATTGAGATTTAATTATGTAAAAGATCAAAGATTTGAAAATAAATTATTTTGCTCAATGGATTCATTTTATTTGTGAAAGAAAAACAAAATTTCATTTAGAAAAATTAGCATATTTTTTAAATGAAGAATTATTGTTATGATATACTGATATTAGTGACTATAACAATCAAAATGAATACACTAGGAGGAGTATAATTATAAATGCTATTTAATATTTTATGTTAATTTAATGACAGTGTATTTGCTTTGCAGTAATCTTCAGTGAAGCAATTTGAAATCATCCCCTCAGAAATTCCCAATTTACTATATGAAACTTAAATGAAATTAAAAGTTTTTTTTTCCAATGTAAGAATTTGGCACAATCTATAAAACCATCACACCATGTACAATCTTCTTTTATGCATTGGGTGATCATGGCTCTCCACAGCTTCTTGTCTCTTGTAGCTCAATGCAACATTTGACACTTTACCATTCCTCTGTCATTCATTTATACAAATTTGCCCACTGACCCTCCTTCAGTATGTCCTAAGAGTGTTAAATTTTCAAAACCCTCTTTCTTTATAATGAGTTCCAGAAATTTCAACTGTCTCTTTCTGTATTAGTGTCTTTTCACTATTCCAATAAACCATGTCACATTTTCTAACATCTATTACTATACTACCCAGACAAATACATTTCTGTACCTACTTGATTCTGATGTCTTCAATTTGAAGTTTACAGCCATAGCTGTCTCTGTTGCTGACAACCATATATTCTGTCTTATAGTTAAGGGTTAAAGCGTTCTTCTCACTTTCCTTTGCTATCCTGTCTAAAAGTTCTTGCCGTTTTCCTTCTGAGTACCATCAATACAGTGTCATCTGTGTATCTTATATTATTAAAATTATGTCTGCCAATAATAAATCCTAGTAGGTCTTTGAGGGTCACATCTGGCTGTATGTTAAATAAATTCAAGTGGTTAAAAACATCCTTGTCTTACTCTTCCTTCTATTTTTGTGTACTTGCTTAACTTATTTCCTATGTACATGTATGTGGTTTATTCCCAGTATATGTTACCAATGACTAATGTTTTTCCCCACATAATTTGAGCATTCCTAGCAGTTCAAATAGGGTTTTGCATAATCTATGAAACAGATATAGGTCATTTTGCATTTTCATTACTCACTCTGATATAACCATTATTTGATACTAGATGGATTGGAAATTGAATTAAAGCAGATTAATTTCAAATTATTTGAAAATGGGTGAGTAGTAAATTTAAAAAGTTGACCATTTAGTTAAATGATTAGAACAGTTAGCCATTTAAAACATAATATATATTATCTGTTAAACCTGGGAACAATTTTAAATCATGTTTCAGAACAAATTGTTTATTCTTTTTTTACTGAATTCTTAGAGCATTCATTTTCTAATTAAAATAATCAGGAATATAACAATGAATTCCATAAAAGAATTTTATTTCAATAATCAATAATAAAGTAATCTTAACTCTTACTGACAGAGCTTAATGAAAGTAAATATATGAAATGAAGGTTAATTAATCCAGATTGACATTCAAGAGAAATCAGATGGAAATATCAGCTTAACTTACTCTAAAGGCTTTAATGTATCATCAGTTGGCCTAAACCAAAGCTAGAGATTTGGATGATTATGTCATGTATGTGTTTGCTGTGTCAAAAAGGGTTGACCTACTTAGAAACTGAAAATAAAGTAACATGCAACAATACGAAAACGACATAAGTGTGCAGTCATCCACAAGGTGTGTCAACATTTAGGAATGCAATGAATGTAGAGAAAATAGTAAACCTTTCTCCAAAGTAATACATTAATGAGGTGTGGCAGGTACACAAGATATTAAAAGGATAAGAATGAAAGATTTTATGAATGCCTTTTTCTGGCTCTCTACAAAATAGGGGTCTGTAGATTCCAATTTATGCAATGGAAACATGTAAGATTCAGGGTAGAATATATTTTGTATGTCGTGAAAAAAATTAAAACAATTTCTTAAATTTTAAATGGCTTAACAAACTAATTTGATTGTAGGGAGAACAAGAACATGAAAATACATTGTATCTTAAGAAGAAATAAAAGTTATAATAAATGTGTCATGTACTCAAAACTGCTATTTTCTTTATTTTAAAGTTTGAAACATGCTGTTATGCCAGAATAGATGAAAATCTGTGTATGTGTAAAAGAAGTTTGTTTTTCAAATTCTGTGGAACTGTCCTCATACACACCAAATAGAAACATTAGCATTCCTGGTATTTGCCAAGATGTGAATCTATAAGAGGTTTTATAATGTATCCTATAACCAATAAATGCAAAAGACAATTTTTAAATAATGACAAATGAGAAATAAGAAAAAATAAAGATTCTTCCTTGCAATAGCCAGATGATAAAAGCATTAATTAATGTACACAATACATTTGGAATGTTAACTAAATACAAAATGTTATTTGCAATAATGATGAGAATTTTATAGATGGAAAACTTTTTGTTATTTCCCTAAATCTAAAGATATTAAAGAATAAGTTTTGCTACCATTTTCAGATTTGACTTTTGATATTTGAGTGAGTGGGTTGGGGTATATCTCTTAGGCTGCTATTAACTGAAAAAAAAATGAAAACTTCTTAAACTCTTCCAAAGAAAAATAATGTCAGAAGTGTAAATGTTTTCAAAATTGTTAGAAAGAGAAAAAAAACTAACAAACAACTACAAACAGCATTTCTCAGTTTTGGTCACTGAGATGGCAAAATGGAAGAAGAAAAACTAAGAAATAAAAACATGTAACATTTTTACTTTTATAAAATATTTATTTATTTTATTTATAAAAATATTTATTTCATTATATTTATAAAATATTTAGTTATTTTATTTATATTTCTGTTTTGAGTTTCTTAGAGAATTCTCTCCTGCAGTAATTGCTTCATAAATGCCTGACAATAATCTGCAACCCTTTCATGTTATCTGCTTTGGTAGTAACAATTGTCTCTAAATAAATACTAAAAAATGATAAGCCAAAATCAGAAACGCTCACATTAGTTTTGCACATCATCTAATCTGAATACTAATCATGATTAAGAATATAAAAGGAACTGCTTCAATATACAGAGTGTGATGGATAAATTGCCATCGAAATTACACAAAAATGAAAATAACACTGACATCTCATTTTATCAGATATACTTACCAAAATTACACAAAAATATCTTGAAATACTAAAGAGTAAATTTATTCACTTTTAGTCTAGAAGCTGCCCTTTGGGCAGACTTTACACTAGCTCCTGCAGAGGGATTTGGTCTTTTACCTTCAATATCCTATATACACAAAAGTTATAAGAATTCAGAAATAATAAAATTATTTTATCTTTATTCTACACCTTAATTTGGTATAATCTTTCTTTGTCTATGCAACCAATCTCTGTAGTTTGTTTACAATTATTTTGCGCATAATTTTTATTTTCTTTTAAAATCACCCATTCTTTAGGATCCCTTCACATAAAGTCACTCTTAAGAAGACATTAGGGAACACGAACTATGTAATATTTCAAATATGTCACAATATGTCTGCTAGAAAAAGAAAGAAAAAAAAAAACATATGAGCAACATACTGTGCCTTGCTAAATTAAGTTTTAATTACAGTTTAATTAGACGATATCAATTGCAATTGTGACAAAAAGTGAAATTAAAGTTAAACCTTTAATAAAGACTTGTTTTTAAACCTTTCACTCTGTTCGATATTTAAATTTAACTTTAAATGAATTGTTTATTTAATTTTTAATTGCCTGTAACGATAGTACTACCTGTTATAATTACTACTTGTTACTTCAGGTTGTTCATGATTTGTTGAGATTGAAAAACGGACAGCCAGACACACAAACACTGCACTTTATTATTTTAGAAAATTGCCATTGGCTTCAACCACACCTTCCAGACAACTTCGGAATCTCCTGCAACTCTTCTGGACAATCTCCTTGTTTAAGTTGGTGAATGCTACCATAATCCTTGCTTTCAGTTCATTTTTGGTATTACAAAGAGGTTTTATTGGTCTCTCTCTCTCTCAACTGTGTCCCATACATAATAATCAAGGGAGTTGCAGTCTGGGGAATTAGGTGGCCAGATATAAGGGGTGATGTCGCAGAAATTGTCTAACAGCCATGACTGGGTTCTCCAGCTTGTGTGGCATGGTGCAGATTCCTGTTGCCAGACAAAGGATCTTCCAGCAGCCATCCTCTTGACCCAGGGTAGCACAACCTCCTCAAGGCACTTGATGTAGGCCTCTGTGTTGAGTCTGAGGCCCTCACCAACAAATTCGGGAGTTCTTTTCTTATGAAAATGATCAGTGAGGTTTTCAAGCTGCTGTACCTTTGCAATCACCATTAGACAGCTAACTCTTTCTGAGTCCTCTGCACTGTCCTCAGATTGGCACCCAAACACTGAAATGTTCATATCGGAGCTTTCTGCATGAATGCCAAGCAATACATTATGCCGTTTCCAAATTTACGGCAGAGTGAATTGCATCATGGTGCTCTTTTTCTTACAGACAGTGCCCAACTGACCCTACTATACTGTGTGGTTGACAAAATAAAAAAAACAATGAACATGTGTGAAATTAAAAATATAAAATGGCGACAATTTACCCATCGCACACTACATGCTAAGTTCAACAATCACTTCAGCTAACATTTTATATAAAGACAACAACTTATTCTTTAATTCTCTATTCCTCAGCTACAATCATCTTTTTAACCATGACAGTTTGAAACTGGATTCATTGGGCTTTAGTATTTAAAAAAATAAACTAACCTGCTGACAATTTCCTACATAGTCAGCATTTTTCACATATCACACTAACAATTTAATGCCTTTTTTGTTAAATTTAATTTTGAGGTCTTTACCTCAAAAAAAATCACTCTGCTATGTACAATTTAAATTTTTTTTAAATTAATTAACATTAAAAATATCTTACAAGATAAACATAAAAATAGCAATTCTGTATGAAAAACCCAAATGAAATTAAACTATTTGCAATCAACAGTAAAACTTATATGCAAAAAGAAAAACAGTTATATTTTTTTTTTTATAAGCAATTACTTTTTAAAACCAAACTGCAATGTAAAAATAATTTTTATTTATATATAATGTGGCAGTTAGTCTTGTTTAATGAAACAAACATATTTCTTAATTTATGTTATTAGAGAAGATGATTTAATCCTTTGATCATACGTATCTACATTTCTAAGTTCCCACTCAGATTCTTCATATCCTTTTAATAGATATTAATATCCACTTTTAGAGCTTTTAAATAGCCTAAAAATTAATAATCTATGAAAAAAAAATAATATAAAACATATTTTAATGATCAAAGAGTTTCCCAATTTTAGAATTTATACACTGTGTAAGTTCATAAGCAAGCAGATTATTACTACTATAGTAAGCTTGACCTTCACTGGGTCCTCCCCAATTATGGCCTTGTAACAAACTAAGATATTTTTTAAGCATAAGATACCAATAATAACCAATAAAAAGGAAAGGTTAAGTAGAAAATTTGTATAAAACATTAGCAAAGTAATTTCAGCTTTATTTCCAGATTGATCAACAAATGAAAACAATGACAAATATATAACGAAATGAGAAAACAAAAATCAGACATAGGTAAAAGGTTTGTTTTAAATGCTTAAAAATACATCATGATAAAATCTAGGAATTATGTGTGCTCGTGTGTGTGTTTGTGCAAATGTCTGAAAAGCGCAAATTTATTCCTAATGGACAGATTTAACATTGTTTTAAGAAAGCAAAACCCAAGTTTTTGATATTCATTAATAGGAGGCACTTGTACAGGCATGTAGACAAATTTTTTAGAGCTAAAATTTTTGCACGTGGACATGTCTGTAGGTGAGTAATAGCTACTTTAATATATTCAGAGACATGCACGCACCTGTTTATCAGTGATCCTGCTAGTCACTTTTTATGCATGCGTTGACACGTGCTAAGAGCTTGCCATCAAACCAGGCTGATAACAAATGAACAAGAGAGTGTTCCTATACATGAGGAAACAAGTTTAATCAAGTAACACAGAGAAGCCAAGAAGATAAGCTGAGCATGCAAGCTTATGTAGGCTAAAATTTTAACAGAGTGATATGAATACAGTGTGTGCACACTCCACAGCCTCAAGCAGCAAAATCTTTGAACATGGACGTAAACGTATTTTCTTTTCATAAGTACAGTTTGGCAACACAAATCCAAGTTATCTTCTTAATTTGGGTTAAGACTTTGCAAAAAAAAAAAAAAAAAAAAAAAAAAATTGAAGATCTTAACTATTCACCAATTAAAATCAGTTTTATATTGATTTTTGTTTTGTTTTGTTTTGTTTTAAATATTCTTAATTACCATGATGCATGAACGATGAAACTAATTGTTAAAAGTTGTGAATAGCTACTGAAATAAAGTTTATTACAGCAATTTTTGTTATAGACAGCTGATAGTGACAGCTTGGGCTTTTAAGGAAAAAATATGATGTTTTATCTCCTCATAATATGTCTAACCTTGAATATTTTTCATTAATAATTTCAGATAATATTCTATTCAAATTCTGAATGAATTTTTCAAATATTACAAATTTCACATAGAATAAGTTACCATGTAAGAATCCTATTTTAAAGATGATATATAATTCTTGTATAAAATTAAAATTTTTTACAATTAGGAAAAATTTCCATGAAATTTCATTGGGTTATTTACCATTTTCATTTTTTATATTCTTATCTTTTTTGTATTCTACATGTTTATTTCAAAAGGAATTCATATATTGATATGTGATTTACATGTTGATAAACTGGATTAGTTTTTGTAGCTCTAAATGTCAACATTAAATTTCAAAAAGAAAAAGTGTTGGGAAAAGAAAGCCAAGTGTCCCTAATGCAATAATTGAAGCAAAATGTTGTCATTACATTTTCAATATAAAATCTTTTCAGGAAGAAAATTTAAGGGTTCACAAAGTTGAGGAAAAGTTTTCAAGTGAAAATTAGCATTAGTTTTTGAACAGAACAAAGATCGGACTATCTGAATTTCAAAGAAACAGACTTTTATATATTTGGGAAATAATTTAAAAAATGTATTAAAATATCAAATCAAATTATTTCAACAGATTAAGAAAAACACAGTCATGAAATCCTGCCTGCCAATTTTTTGTGGCAATTAAAACCCTATGATTTCACAAGATTATAATAATGACTTCAGCATAACAAATCTTGTATAATGAGCAAACATATTAGAATTTGTACATGGTCACAATTTAATATACAGTTTTCAGTAAAGTGCCCACAAAAAAGTTT
Organism: Acanthosepion lycidas; assembly: GCA_963932145.1. Classification (NCBI taxonomy): domain Eukaryota; kingdom Metazoa; phylum Mollusca; class Cephalopoda; order Sepiida; family Sepiidae; genus Acanthosepion; species Acanthosepion lycidas. The sequence continues at coordinate 12,268,314 of OZ010587.1, forward strand.
GGTCAAAAGGACGTTTTTTTTCTCTTGACACCACTGTTACTGCATATCCCTTGGCAATTTTTACTGTTTTAAAAAAGTTATTTTTTAAATTTTAATAAAATCCAAACATATGAAACTGGATTTATGCATTCTTTTTTTCTTGAGAAATGCCAGCAAAAGGATTAAATTTTATTCTTGCACATAAACGGTCTAATAAATAAATAGTGTTTAACATTTTTTTTGTCAATTCTCAAGAAAAAATATAAATTCAGATGCTCGCAACCTCTTTTAATGAATTTATATGGTGAGAGAAAATGAAAGAAATGTTCAGAAAATGCATTTTTTCAAAACTTACTGTTGTGGAGTAGCTGAACACCCCAATAAGATGGACTGTTCTAAGACTATTTAAACAGCACTCTCTCTTACTGAGAGAGAGAGGATTTAATAATTAACTGTTTATTACATTAATCTGTGTTCTAAATGTACCATATTATTCTTCAGAATAAACTACTTCTTACTTTCTCTATCCGTGTCAACCTTTCCTATTTACAACACAACACTTATAATTACAATTATTCATTGTTATGCATTTATTAAATTTTCTTGTTCACAGACATTTTTTTAAATTTAAGAATAAAAAAAAATTGTTTTCAGTTGTTTCTTTATAATATAGTAAACAAAATATTGTATTGTAGTTGGTTCACATCTTTTTATAAACTTGTAAATATAAAATTATTCATATAAATAATCTAATAAAAGTGTTTAATTTTTTTGTTATTAATTTCCCAAGAAAAAAGAGGACGCATAAATCTAATTTCAGGTTTGGATTTCATTAAAATTCTAAAAATAGCTTTTTAAAACAATGACAATTGTTAAGGAAGTATATGGTTATAGTGGTATCAAGGGAAAACATGTTCTTCTGACACCTTTTTTTTGTGGGTGCACATACTAAACTTTGCCAATTTTCTTTTTAATAAATATTGAGTCATCCTGTACATAATATCTGAAATCTGATAGTGATAGAATGAATTATATTTTGCTATTCTAAAATGCCTAAATTATAATACATGCTAGGACATGTGTGTTCAGTTTCAAAAGAGTAGATTACATTGTTACAGCATGATTTAACTAACTTGACCCTCCTAAAGACAAACATGTCTACAGAGCATATAAGACTGTAATGCTCTAGGAGTTTAGAAAAGATAATAATGATGAAAGGTAACCCAAAGTATATTTAGAGTTGGTCTTTAAACAAAAGAAACTGTAAAAGATGATTTGAAAAGTTTAGAAAACATGACCTGAACTTAAGTGATGCACTGTAAATAATTTGTACTAATGAAATTGGAAAGATGTTATTCATAATGAGAGAATCTCTAGTAATGAATAAATATTAATCAAACATGAATTTTTATATTTTTCTAACCTGAAAACAAACATTACATATGAGATGACCCAGTACCTTATGCATGATGAACATACCAACTTGTCTACTAATAAACTAATCAATAGTTGTTGGATTTATCTTATTTCTAATTACAATTTTGTTTTTTAATTTTCAGAAAGATTTTTTTTTATATAATAAAGCAGAAATATTTAATACCACTATCAAATGGAAACAGACTATAATAAATGCAATGAAATCCATTTATATATGAAGCAAATTTTGTAAAAATTCTATGTAAAACAAATGATCCCAGATTTAAAATAACATTTTTATAAGTTGACAAAGCATTTCAGAATTACTTTTCAAAGTTTCTTAACTTTATCACTTTTTCTAGAGGCTAAAGTTATATTTTTCTATTTGTTAATCTTGGAAGATTCTTTGCACATCATAAAATGATATGATGCTAATTAATTTACAAAATTATAATGAAGATTTCATCACAACAAATCTTGTACAGCCAGTAAATATTAGAACTGTCATATAGAGGAATTTTAAAAAGGAAAAATTGCAATGCATACTTAATATCTTTTCTGTAAATTTTCACTTGACATTTATAACAAAATACAGTCTAAAAAGATTTCCATGAAAGGAAAATTTTACTCAGAAAGTGCAGATGTACAATTTAGGATAACAATACAACAAACAAAAATAAATAAAAAAATCTCTGTAAATTGAGAAGCAATCAATGAGTTAAAAGAAAAAAAAAGAAGCAGAATGAAAAGAATGGCAAGAAACTAAGTAGAGATTTATAGATTTACTTAAACATTTTGCATAAATTGGAATTGTGTATATTGAAATTGAGAAAAAATATAAAAAGAAGTTCTATTATTTCAACAAAATAAGCAATATGATTGATGTAAGCATAAAATGAATAATAAATTTAATAAATGAATGGCCAGTTCTGAAGAGGCTTCCAACTTGGTTCATTAACAGATGCATCAAATATTGCTGGATATTTTGATTAGATACAATCCATTCAAATAAAAGCTGAAAATGAATCAGCAATACATAAAATTTACAAGCAAAACATCTCATCAACTGTATGAGAAAATCATTTTCAAACTCAATCCTAAGTTCTAGGTTAAGATTTTTTGAATTTGCATAAAACCAACAACAACTTTCCAAACAGTTTTTACACTTATTTTGATTGAAGGAGAACTCCGTATAATAATAAGGACTAGACTAGAAGGACTAGACCGTAAATAAGTAAAACCTGGTCCCAAAAGCTGAAAATGAATCGAAAGCAAACATAGGCCGGGTAATGAGGTTCTTTTATTTGACATGAATAAGATGATTAGATTTCTTTAGAAATTAAAATGGAAAAGCTGCAATGAGGGATTCAGATTTGAGATGAGAAACTAGAAGAATTTAATGACAGGAGTTTACATTAATGAAGAAGACACCTCTAAAATCTCAAGCTAGAATAATTAGTGAGTTTTCTCAATTCTAAAACTGCAGCTACCAAATTGCATGAGACAGAGTTCTCTCTTTTAGATGTAGAAAATTTAATTTATTTTCAATTTATTACCATTAATGGTGGTCAAAAGAGATAGATTAAAATATTAACAACTGCAGTTAGAGAATCAAATGCAGAACACCTGAAAATTATATTTTAATAATAAAGCTTGTTAGTCAGCAACTATGTGCATGAATCAGTCAATAAAAAATTCCCTCAAAATACAGTATTAAATAATATACTTTGTTTGACGATGATGAAATAAAAATGGACAAAATACCTAAGTTTGTTTGGAAATAAAGTTAGTTCAGCAAGAAAGGAAAAAGATTTTGATACCAGGTTTTTCTGATTACACATTTTGGTATCAACAAAGAATAAAGTGTAAATAAGGAGGAAGAAATGATCTAGCCCCAAGAGTGTACATCAGTTTCTTTGTCTGAATAAGATAGTTACCTTTTCCAAAAATGCCTTTTGCCAAAAGTAGTTTTTTTTTAGTTACCATCCAAAATACCCTATAAGAGGTTGATGGTGAAATGTTTTAATTTCAAATGAAATATTAAAATATATCCAGCAGAAATGGTTATTTGTCAAAATTGCAGAAGAGGAATTTCATCTGTTACATGTTGCCAATGTTAAATTTCTTTAAATGAATATTTGAAATTTGTAATGAAAAATAAAATGATAAAAGCATAAAAAAAACTGAAAACAGCAAGTCGTGAGACATTAAGAACTGGACGACCAAACAAGAAAACATGCAGAAAATAAATAAGCTTGTCTACTGCAAATCAGAATAACTGATAGAAATCCTGTTTCTTGCAGACAGAAGCTTGAAACCTTTGTTGTTTACACTGCTTAATGAGTACCCTAATGCTTGGCAGCCTTAATGCTAACCTATGTGCTCCAGAAAGAAGAAGTGCATCTTTTCCTCAAGTATTGGGGAAAACAAGCAGTATGCCTTGGAAATAACACAGCATTCTGACAGCCATTCCTTCAAGTTCAGTGAATAAAGAAACTTATGAAATTCAGCAGATGAAAAAAAATGGAGATGATTGAAGAAATGGAAAAGTGTGTAAATCTAGAGAATTGGTTAATTGGAATGGCAAGGTTAGTAATTGTGCATTCGACTCACCTCACATTTGAATGGCTTCTCTCCTGAATGAACCATCATATGTCGTTTCAAGTCACTTGGTTTGGGAAACACCTTGCCACATTGGCGGCATGACCGCCGAGACAAGACAGTCTGACGCCTGCCAGAACCACGTGGACGTCCACGGGTACGCCCTGATGGTGGTGGTGGTGGATTTGGAGGAGGAGGAGGTGGTGGTGGTGCTGCTGGTGTAGCTGCAGGAAGAGGAGGAGACTGTTTTCTTGTCATGGAGCTCATGGCATTGTCCTGTTTAGAATCTGTACAATTCTCCCTTTCCTCTACACCAGAACTTGAGGAATTATTTGCCCCTTGCGGCTGACGCAGAGGCCGGTGGCGTGCCGCTCCGGTTGCCAAAGAGGATCTTCTCTTTGGCAATCTGGATGTGATGCCCTTGCCAGGCTCGTCTTTGACTACATCTGCCTCTTTAACAGCAGATGACAAAGGCAAAGATATGGCACTGTGTGATTTTCTCCTCATAGGCAAGCCACGGGTTGCACTTTTAGAAGTTTGCTTGGTGGCATTTTCAGCTGGTGTGGTCGAAGAACCCGACTTTGTTTGTAACTGCTTAGATAGTGCAGGTCTCATTCGGAGATGGCCTGCTTTCCACTGTTTGCCAAACTGAGATGATGAAGACTTCTTTTTGTCAGAACTGGAACTTTCTGAGATGTTGCGACCATGTTGGATGAACTGGTGGTACTGCAGACTGCGCTTGGCCTTGAAAGCCTTCTTACACACCTGGAAAACCAAAGTTGGTAGCACTGCCAGAATAAGAAATTACTAATTTCAGTACTTAAGTCTACAGTCAGAACAACCAGTTCTTGTATCATGTTCAAACATCTGTGGATGCAAACTCAATAAAAAAAAATACAAGCAACAACAACAACAACAAAAGAATATATTAGAAGCACAAATAATATTCACTTGATAGATGTTTTTTTTTATTATGGCTTTGACTACAAATAAAACAGCAGGCAAATAAGTAGCATGATCTTGGTTTTGGGATTTACTAATCTCTTTACTATGTTTTATAAAAATGGATGGGAACAATGAGAACTATTTTGCAAATGGAAATAAACATTTTTTATAAATAAAATATTAAAATTATTTCTGTTAAAAAAATTTAGCTGTTCTACATAGGCCACAGTTTTCTAAACGACATTCAATAAATAGTGTAATTTTATTCAGAAAGGAGATTTTAAACAATTTCAAAGGAATGACAAAGACAACTGTGATTTTTATCAAATGATGACAGTTTATTATATTTAGTTTTACTTTGCAAAATTGTATAATGCTTCCTACTGTTTACAGATATTTTTAACAGCCATTTTTGGGGGTGGTTATTAAAAGGGACATTTAAAATAAATATCAAAGTACAACAAAAGAAAGAACATATCTTTAATTGTTAGAGTGAAGTCTTTTCCATGATGGAAATTAGTTCTTTAAAGAGTTTTCTACACATGCTAATGCTAGAATTATTTTCAAGCAGCATTTTGCATGCATACAACAGAAATTAACAATGTAAAAATGTAGAAATATATCCAATAATAACAAGTTGAACACCAAAAAATATTTTGCCATTGAAAGATCTTAAAACCTTTTAAGAAGCACATCACTTAATGCATTCAAAATACAAATATTATTTATATAAGCCACATAATTTTTCGTCATAGGCTAGTAAAGTATACCTGGGTAATATTGGCTTCTGATCAAGATCTCTTGATGATCACATCTCCATTTGTAATGATTAGTTAGGTGCCATTGTATGTAATGACCAATTTAGGGAAGCTAAACCCTTGCTGGGCACTCCATTATTGTGGCTCTACTAAATTAAGCTAAGCTTAGCAGATAACTAATATTGACAACTTTACTGATAGATTTGGATTTTATGACATATCAAACACTGTTGGATTATTTTCTTTTCACTATACTGGAGTCTAAATGTAGATTTAAGTTATCGTCTCATGTAACTCTTAATTCTAACATTACATTAAATTCAACACATCTCTTGTCAAGATATTTGTAATTACAGATATGCAAATGAAGTTATTCTACTTTTAATAAAAGTTATATTTCATGCCATTGATTTTTGACAAAGAAATGGATATTTAGATACAATCTGATTTAAATTCAGTGTGGGTTTTATGACTATCAAGATATATACAGAAAGTGAGGAAAAGATAAAACTCCAGAAATGTATTTAATGCTTCTATTCTTTTTGAGAACATAAGATGTTACATCAGAATTTACTATCATTGTATTATAAGAAAAGACAATAACATTTCATCAATATAGTTAGACATAAATTGTTTTCAAGAGAGTTCATTGAAATTATTTGACAAGACAAACAAAAGGTTTACACCCCATTCAATACATTAATAAATACATAGTATAATTTTTTAATGTAGTATCCGATTGACCTTGACCATCTCTGAAAATTGAATGCCTTTTGATAGATAAAAAGATAAAACTTTTAAAAATTAATGATATTATTAATCAAAAGTAAAGCTTAAACAATAATAAAATGCTAGTGGAATTAAAACCTGAGAAGTTTATCTGTGTTTCACTAAAATACAACAAAATAGGAAATAAAGAGGTGTTACTGTCATGTAATACACGTTTTCAGTATCTGAAATTCCCAAGTAGTACAGGTAGAGAATTGATCCTGAAACAGAAAAATTTTCAAAATGCAGATTGACTAGTTTAAAAAGTATCATGAAATTACCTACATTGATTAAAAGCTCTTATAATGAAATATCAAAAATAGTAATGAGCAATCAACATTTTTTTCTAAAATTATAATCAAATATGGGTGACAACAAAGATGAGATTTTGTTTCAGACTATAAGCATAATATGAAAATAATTTATGTAATTGGTAACAATCTTTGAAACAGTCTGTAATTTTTCTTCAAAGTATAAGTGTGTTGTAGATAACATATTGAATTTTACGTAAAAATTCATTCTTTACAAAGTTCCTTTTTAGTGTCACTCTGATTATGTCACCTTTGACCTCTAAAAAATACATTTCAGAAAATATTTTGTTTTAATTTGGTACATTCAGGGCTAATTAAATTCTTAGGAGCCATTGTTGTTATTCTTTTTTTCTTTCTTTATTCTGAGTAGTTGAATCTGTGCAGCTAATTTGTATTTTAAATTCAAATTCATTTCAAATCTCAAAAGCAAAAAAAAACACGAAACAAAAATTTTTGATGATTTCAGCTCTTGAACAAAAAGTATTTAACAAGATTTGGAAAACACAAAGTTGTGTTAAGTTTTTCATCAAAACAAAATGCAAAAGCAAATGTACACGAATTTATAATAAAAAAGGTAGCATTAATATCTTCATTAACATGTTCAAGTGCATTTAGTATTAAATGAGTTTCAAATCTCTCCAGATTATCCTTATTTTAACACAAAGTATAAATAATATTCATTTCTTAAGCATAATTCAAGATCAATCTATAAAAATTACATCTGGATTTATTAAAAACTTTACATTTATTTGCCATTTATTTTATAGCAGTTAATGACTACAAATCATGTACAAACAAAAGTGAGTTTTTAATGACATTTGTTACTTAATAGTGATGCTATTCATCTTTAGATATAGAAAAAAAAAAAAACTTAGTCAAAGTCATTCAAAAATACTGATTTTTAAAAATAATTCAAATAATATAATTATACTTAGAAAGTATTTTGTATGTTACAAGGTCATTTTGATGATTAGAAAAGTTATCTTAAATGCAACCATGTATATAAAAATCTTACCAAGAGTCGTAAAATCTAAGAATATTTTATAGATGAACTAAAACATCTACTTATCACTAACAAGAAATTCAATATCTATATCTACCTAAGTATTTAAAAAGAAAAATATTGATAGAACATGTAAAAATTATACTGATTACCATAAACTTTAAATTTCTTTGTGTTGCTTCCATCGCAAAACAAATTGAAAACTTTCTCCTTTGGAAAAAAATTTAATATAAAAAGTTGGGTTAAATTCTATAATAGGACATCAAAAGAAAATGTTTAAGAATCTTGGTTATTTAACTGATTATAATTGGCAGTATATGCCAATGGGATATAGAAGTTCTTAAATAAATTAAAAAAAAGTTCAGTGTACAAATGTTTTTAAAAGATTTCATTTTAAAAGCATCAAGGAATGACAACAAACCATGAAATATACTGATTCTAGGCAATCATTTTTTATGGTTTCTTACACTAATTTCATTATTATTCATTCAGTGTAACATAACTGATCCAAAAAGACATTGATTATTGCAAGTTCTTGCATTATTATCAAATTGACATGCATTATTATACTTTTTTCAGATGAATCACTTTAAAGCTGTCATTTTTGTTATTGTTCACAATACCAGAGAGTAAGAAAAGATTAAAATATTAGTATTTGAGGTTTTAATTAAGCTTCTGAGACTGAAAGGTAAAAAATTTTTTTCCTATTTTACAAAATGGCAAAATACAAATCTCAAGCTTCATTTCTTTTCTGTAAAGTATATTTTTGTACTCTTTCACTATCAGGTTAAGTTTAACTTAACCCCCTCAGCCTTTGAATTTAGTATCTTAGTTCTCTTATAATAGCTTTTCCTTTGCAGATGTCTAAACAAATTGAAAAACTATATAAACTTTTTTCTAAGCAGTTGGTCTGAAAGGCTGCAGAGGTTGTTAGGAAAACCTTTTTCATAAGGAAACAGTTTGGCTTGACTCATTTATCTATTTATATAGTAACGAGTATCAATTTACTTTAACAGTTATTTGGAGATAAAAATAAAAACATTTGTCAGTAAAGCAGCCAAGTAAAACAAAGAGCAATTGTTGAATAATCAAATGGATAAACATTTATATTTTTCAAGTTTATAACAAAATAAGATATATCTTACTTGCTGAGAGATGACATCTAATAAATTTATTTTGAAATTATTATTAATATTTGCTGTATATTCTTGTGAAGACAAGTCACATGAGACTAAAAAGTCTCATGTGACTTGTCTTCACAAGAATATACATTGTTCTCGATCAATTTTGTTTTGTACTCTGTTACCTGCAAGGTGGCATACAGTAAGTGACTTGTTATTGCAAGAGTTTATCAATAATCTTTAAAGAGCAGCTCTCTATACAGCATCTATGCTACAAATTATTTAATCAGAGCCTGTCCTAATAAAAAGTGTATATTATACTTAAGATGAAAATACTATCTAAATTTAAAGTTTTTTTTGGTTGGTTTTAATGGCACTTTTGCAAATTCTACACATTCAGGTATCAATTTTAAGTATTACAGAAGAACATCATAAATACTGTTATCCTGTCATTTTACAGTTCAAATCTAGTGAGAAATGTGTATGGAGAGTATATGTCAGTAATCCAATGGAATTGATTAGGAATAAATTAATTCCTAATTTAATTCAAATAACTGAGAAAGCTTTGTATATTAACTTAGTGAATGTATGTAGGTGCGTGCACACACAAAAAACATATTTCTCTGATTATGTTATTTTCAGACAGCTGAATTTCTCTGGTAACTGAATCAAAATTTTACACACAAAATCTTCTGCACAGATTTGAGCTTGAGACTAGCCTAGATAGATTTGATTATTTTCAGTAAAACATGAAAACCAACAATAGTATTTCATTTAACCTGTGTTAAGAGCCACATGCCTGCATTAAAAGTTACTCACTGAGCAAATACTGTTTAAATGTTTAAACTCTAATAATAAAAGGTAGGAAAGTGCGAAAGCTAGAAGTGTTACACATAAGCACCAGGGTTTATCTCAAGGGACAAGGAAATATGTGAATGTATTTTGGGGATGTGTTAAACAAATAAAGATTTGAAAAGTATTAGAAGTGAAAATATTTAAAGTTGATTTCTTGCTTAAAATTTATTTCTACTAATAAATTAGAAGAGTTAAATTTATTTGTGTATCTGAGGTTGGCCAAAAGGGAATCAATCAAAGCCACACAATTTATGAGAAACACTGCAAGTCACTTTATTAGCCACTTTACATTTTCATCAATATCTGAAATAAGTATTTATTGTTTCTTTGTTGAATGATGGCAAAATTTCTGTGCACTAAGATGAAATCATTCTACACAGATGTAAACAAATGGCAGCTGTTTGAATTAAATTTATGGAATTTTGAAGTCTCAAAGTAATAGCCACATTGAGAATTTGAAGTTTTAAAATGGTTTCGAAGATTGAGTTGACAGATAAAGAGAAGTGTTTAATAACTTCAGAGTTTGCAACATTGAAAATCGCTAAAAGGATCAGCAAGTACCACTGAATTTTGGAAAAGTTCACTAAAGATCCTGAATGACTGATGCAGATTTGAAAAAGGCAAGTTGAGTATGTCATTCCCATATCTTATATCAAGGGAGAAAGTATACAAAATGTGTCAAAATTTGCCAAGTTACGAATTTTCCTATGTATTGTGGCAGTGAGAGGTGTCAAAAAATGAGAGATTGATCATAAGGCCTTTAAAATACATGCATCAGAGACAAAAATCAAATGAAATTGGCAGCAGAATACAGGAAAACCAATGTTCCAAACATTCTTTTCACCAACTGGAAGGAAAAGCTGGCTGGCTGCTAGTGAAACAACATTCATAGGTTACAACATCAACAAGGCATATGTGGTGTGATGTTTTGGGGTGGGATTACAAATGGTGGACCCATGGTGAGTTCCAGATGTTATCAAGATGACAGATCAGACATAAAATAATTTGATGCCAAGCACTTTCAGAAAAATGATGAATGCTTCATTACATTTATTAAAGAAAACTTTATATGTAGGTTTCAAAGGCACTTTTTTGATGAAGTGGCTGGTTTATTCACCTGACTTTAATATGATTGAAAAACTGTGGAGCATTCTGAAAGGGGAAACTTATATCGGCTGATTGTAATTTACCAGCACAGATGAATGACTTAAAATTAGTTTCAGAAAATGGAGCATACATTTCACATTGATGCTGTCTTTATAACATTAGCATTATTACAATGATATGTTTTTCAAGACATTTGTTTTTGTAAACTTTGTGTACATTCTGCAACTATATTTTTAACTACAATGTAATATTTGTCAGAGTTTTAGCAACATGGTTGATAATATGAAACTTGAAAAATGCAGTAAAATTCGTAGAACTGTTGCTAGAGTGACACATAAAATATTATAATTTATACATAGTATATGAAATATTGTATACACTAATAGTGCAAATATTTCTGTAAATCCCTTGAATCCTTAAAAATGAAGAAAAATTAAAAGCGAGATGTAGTGTAATGTTTTTGATCAGAAAATGTGTGCATGCTCAGACTCTTGTCATGAACAGCTTATTGGAATGGCTTGAACTCTTTTAGAAGATATTTTTATACAGGATGTACTGAATGGTTAGTTATAAATTTTTCATCATGTATAGTATTAATTTCATTGTGTGTTTGACCTGAGGTTATCTTCCCATTCTGGAAGCAGCATATTTTTCTTGTGTTTGCTTGCTACTTAAACCATTTGAAAACTCTTGATAACACTCATCTTCATCCAGTTTTCTCAAATGGGTCTAACTTTTTATTTTACTAACTTGAATAATATAGAGTGGTTAATTTACTAAAGAGTGAAACTTAACATGCAAATTTGCATACCAGTATCCTTTTATGACAGACTACAAACTTTTCAATCAACTCTTGTAAGTCAATATTTGAATGACAAATCTCACAGCAAAAAGTTATTCTAGAAACAGCAGTATTGGTAGGTAGCTGTAAATGAAAATGCATTCACAAATCACAAAGATTAAACATTCTGCTGAAAGAACAGAAATATTTCCTGGAGAAAAAATTTCAAATATGAAACTATTTTCCCTCTGTCAAAATATTAAATACATAGTTTGTTCCCAGAATAAAATAATTTGGTTTGGGCAAAAGTTTGTCCACATCTAAAAATCTAATAGACAATAGAAAAAAAGATGCTACTACTACTACTACTCACCTCACAGACAAAAGATTTTTCTTCAGTATGTTTGTTAACATGTCTGGTCAACTCAGCTGGACTGTTTTTTATAATGCCACAATATGGACACGTATAGTTAGGTGGAGAAGAAGCCAAGTCTTCATCCACTCGTTTCTGAATGGATGGCTCTGGTGAGATTAGGGACTTTTGAGCATTTGAACGACAATTTCTCAAACTTCTACGTAACTGTCTAGTACTGCCATGGATACCCGAGTGAAGTTGTTCTTTGTTTTCAGTTGTTTTCTTCTCAACAGAACTACTTTTGCTACTAGAGTCTCTAGCATATTTATTATCACAGTTTTTGGCAATGGAAGGGGACACAGTCTTTTCCTGTTGGGTTTTGTTAACTGTCTGGGCTGTTATGGTGCCCTCCACTATAGTGTCACTATCACTAGTGTCTTCATTATTTTTTCCGAGGGATTGTTCCTCGTCGTCGGTGGCCACACAAATTCCACTTTTGTCACAGTCACCAGCATTCTGGCCGGAGTTGTCCACAGATTTCCGTTTGCCAGTTTCCAAAGTAGTTTCTTCTATTGATACACCTTCTTCATCTGAAAGAGAGAAACAAATCCAAATAGACATACAATCAGAATCAAATGAAAGAAAAAATATCTAGATGAATCTATAAAGAAATAACAATAGGATTATTTCTTCAAGTCCCACACTCAGTAGGTCTATTTGATCTATGTGCATGAAAGAAAAAGACGTATTTTAGAGAATGATTAGCTAGGAACCATAATTTCTATTACAAGAGATCATTTGGCAACCTTGTTGATGAAAGACAAGGTATTTTGGAAATTATTTTAGAATCTAAACAACAAAGTTCATTTCACATAGTTTAATTCAGACAAAGAAATCTTGTAAATTTAACATTTTAACATAAAAATAATTATAAACTCAACTTGAGTATTCATTGAAGCCAAGTTAGTGACAAGACCAAACAATTTAATTTTTTTTTATGGTTAAAAAGAAACTCTACACTGAACATATAAAAAGTTTACAGTGATAAAGATGGTATTGATAACTTAATGCTTATTATTATTATTAATCATAATTGGGTTGAAAATGATAATCTGAGTTGTTTCATTTGCAGCTGAGGCTGATAGCAGATTTGCATTGGGACACACAAACAGAACCATTATAGGTAACAGAATGTGAAAATAAACCTTGCTTTCTGCCACTCAGCTTGAGATGAAGAGAAGTGGTTGCTACTTGAGGAAAAAAAAACAACAATTCAGCTGAAAGTTTTATATAGGAAGTTGCTCAACAAAGATTGTGTAGGTTCAATGAATTTAATATGCCAAGTAACAAGGGAAAATAAAAATTAAAATCTAGAGTAATCATTTGAAAACCTGACATCATAGAGGCACTAAAAACCAAAGAAAATTCCTTTAAGCAGAAAATGAAAATCAAAAGTAGTAGTGAAAATACTGTAAGTAGTTTTGAAAAGATTAAATGTTGCTTGGACCAGGAAAGGTAAAAGACATCCAAAGTGGCATGAAAAGAAAATTAGTTTACAACAGCAAACTGAAAAAAAAAAAAAAAAAAAAAAAAAAAATCACCAGATTAAAAGCAAAAATTTCAGATTGGCTTTGGCTTGTTATACAAAAGACAAAATTCCAAGTGCAATTTTGCTCAGAAGTCATCAATTTAATTTAATTACACATCTTCATGAATGATCTTCAAGTTGTTTTGAATAGGAAATGTCATTTTTTTTTAAATGCCAAAAAGAAAAAAGGATGTAAACAGTAAATATCTATAGTTGAATTTTGTAAAGTTCTTTTAAAAAAATATTTTTCGTCCACTTAAATGACAAAAATCACGTCTGCAGTTGACAACAAAAGATCTTGACCCAGAGAAAACCATAAGAAAATGAAGCTTCAGAGAATTTTCTTATATAGCCATAATGTCAATATGTATCTTTCTTGCACATAGAGCACAAGTTGCACAAAAAACTTGTGTAATAATGATCATGCAAAATGAATAGGGAAAGGACAAAAAACTAGTTGAGTAGGAAGTAAGTCAACAAAGAAACAACTTACAATGAAATCAGAAGATGAAAAAGAATTATATCAACTGCTTGCATTGAAAAATATAAACTTCAAAAATTTACATTATTTCCAACCATTGCTTGCAAAACAGAGAAATATTCTTGATGAGCAAATGCTTCCATTTTAAAATAAGTAAGTAAATGTAAGTTTTGTTTTTTTTGCAATCTGCTCAAAAATTTCAGATGATTGGTGTCATCATAGCAAAAAGATTAAAAAAAAAAAATGGAGAAAAACTTGTATGCAATGAAGAAAAGGGATTAAGAATTTGAAAACTGATAAAAAAAAGGAATTAAGTGAAATGTGAAAATAAAAAAAATAAAATGAAAGTACCCATTAAAGAATATAATTTTGAAAAGAAAGTCCAAAATTAAAAAAGAATCCAAAGCCACAACCAGTTTAGCAAACACTTGAAAATCAAAACAGCTTAAAATTGGTCTTATTTTACTATCACTATCAACATTATTTCTCTTACAATTAACAACTAATTCTGAAATTAGTTTTAAAAAAAAGAAAAAAAAAATATTTCAGTCAACTGCAATAAACTAATACCTCCAATCATTCATTTCTCTTTCTAAGCAGGGCATCAATCACTTCAGAATCATTGAAGCTATCCACTTGGTCTTGTCTGTCTAATTACTGGCAAATGCAACAAAGGAAATAACAGTACTGCTCATGTCATTATCATATGTCAGGTCTTTATCTCAAAGGGGGATATATATATTTGCTTCTTCAACATGACACAATAAAGAAAAAGAAAAATTCAGTCCAAATATGGAATTATAAATCAAATGTTTCCCATTTCTTGAATGCTACCATGCTGCATCAGTGACGCTAGAATTCTCTTGTTTTCCTAATATTTGGTGACATGCAATTGTGTATTGCTTCATCACAGTGCCTTTTTTCTCTCACCAAACTGATGAAGAAACAAGTGTCTTTTTGCTTTAATACCACCTTCCAGGACTTGCTATTCTTAATATAATCTTAGTCATAATGCTGTGTAATTTAATGCATGATTTCTCATAGTTTTTGCTTTATATATCACAACTAATTCTTTATGTTTCTAAGTTCAGTAAATCATGATCAAAGACCACAAAAACAGAATGTGCTTTCTTATTGACATGGCAGTCCCTGTAATGTATATTTGAAGATCTTCAAAAAAACTATCAAAATACAAGGATCTTGAAGTGGAAATCTCAAAATGTGGCACATGAGGACATCAATAATTCCAGTTATACTTGGGGCCCTCAAATTGATTAGAAAAGATTCCAATAGACTCATTGAAGGAATTCCTCATAGCCTGTGACTTAAAGAAATACAAAAAACTTGTACTCACAAGTACAGCTCACACATTACAAAGAGTTATCTATGTAAAATATGTGTGATATTAGTTTTTTTTATATATAAAAATGATCAGTGGAAAATGTCGAAGCCATTTCTGACCTTAGGTCTCTGGTTGGGGCCGGGAAGGAAATGTGTATACAACAGAAATTAAGGGAAATAATAATAATCAGCAGGAGCAATAGACGATAGCAATGTCTCTTTTCAATGAGAGACAGAAAGACAATGTCTGGTTCTAATGATCGATTATGGAGATAAATGGAAAGATACATAGGAAAATGAAATAAAAATAACTTCTACAAAGATAGTCAAATTATTCTAGCAAATATGCAAAGGAAGATATTTACTTAAAATAGACAAAAATGTATTTTAGTAAGAGCAACATTTCTGGTCATTCATTTTTGCAATTGCAAAGAAAAATTTCAATTCTTGTTGGTACTTAGTTGCTGAAATATTTTACTTTAGCAATAGACAAGAATCCTGAAGAAAAAGATTAGGTTTTAAGAAATATGCCAATATCTTCAATAAGCAAAATATTTAAACTACAAGCAACACAAATCAGAAAACTCGACAATAAATTAAAATAAGTTAAGTGACATTTAGCAATAAGCAGTTTAAAAAGCAGCAAATTTATAGGACATTCAGTTAGGGATCAACAAAATTCCAAAATGTTGTCTATTAGAAACTAGAAACTTTAAAAAAAAAAATTGAAAAAGTTCAAATCTCTTTCCTCAACTATTTTATCAAGATGATGGCAGCAAGGTTCAATACATCAAATTTTGCTAAAAGAAATGTATGCAATGTATTTTCAAGTGGAATATTTTTTAATCATCTCACCCCAAGCAAGGTGATAATGCCACTAGGACACAAGGGTTTATATAGAGTGAAAGAGAAATGAAAAAAATCTTTAGAGAAATAAAAAATGGAAGAACACAATTTTCATGATATCCCAGATTTGATTGTCTGATGAGATTTCAGTCGAAAATATTTTTAAATAAAGGTTTGTAAAGAAAAGTTATGAAACTAATGGGTAAATTCAAAATGATTAAAAACTGTCATTTTTATCTAAACTCAATATAAATCTAAATATTAATTAGGAAGCAAGAAATGCAAGTTGATGGGATTCAAATCAAGTGACTGGTAATCGAGGAGATTTAATTAGTTGTCACCATTTTACAAATGAGAAAGCAATTCAATAAAAGAGAAGAAATAATAATAAATGGATAATTCTCTATCATTCAATACAGTTTGGTTAAAATCCACAAATTGGTGAAAATATTGAGAATCTAAGGAAGAATAGCAGAAAATGTCTGAATTCAATCAGTAGTCTAAAATGAACATTTCCAATTCAAAAAACTATTTCTTATATTTCATTGACAGAAGGAAAACACTTTCATTAAAAAAAAAGAAATTAAATAGATGACTCTCTTCATCTGTTTTTAAAACAGTTATTTACTCTCTATAAGAATATTTATTAAATAAATTTCACTTAGTATGGTACAAGACCAAGTAAAAGGAAAAAAAAAAACAAGATTGTGCTGCATCAATTTGCTAAGAAAGGAAGGCCTACCAACTTTGAAAAATCAACAAAGATCTTTGTTTTTAATTTAACTTATATTCTGGTATCATAGAAAAATGCACAACTGTTTCAGCCCCAAGACAGGTTAATTTGCTTTCAAAAATAACTTGTATAGCATTCAAGGAATGATATATTTCTAAATATTTGGCAAAATAGTTTACATTACAATGCCATGAAAATCAGAAACAAAGTAGTTCAAGCCTGTTAAAAGTTTAACTATTTTGCTACTTGCAAATTTAAGCAGTTTCTGCAGATTTTTCAAAAATTTGACAATCTGTTTTGAATCAAAATGACACAAAACATCACTTAATTTGGATGCAATTTTAAATGAAGAAAACAACTAAAATAAATCCTTATTTAAAAAAAAAAAACAAAAACTAAGTAAAATGTAAAAAGAAAAAATCCTTTTGAAAATGATTTTTTCAATTTCCAGTGAGTAAGGATTACAAGAAATCCACTATCACTCATCAACGAGCAGAGAAAGAAACTAATTTGTTGTCACAAGAATTTACAATTATATTTATAAATAATACAACTTACCAAACAGAAACACCAACATCAAGATTATTATTATTACTGTTGTAAAGAATTTAAGAGCAGTAGGTCAAAATGAATATGCACTTAACTTATGAACACTTAAGCAGTAAGAAAATTCATCTTGCTTGTTGCCTCATTCTGAAATACTTGTAGTCAATGTGAAAAAAGGAGATAGCATAAGTGTTTGAAGATGTGTCTACATGAGCACATGACATGGACGTGCTGGGCTCTAAAGACAGTGGCGTCAGGAGAGAGAAATAAAAGTAGTCTCAGGGAGCTCAAATATGAGTCACACGTGTACATGGCCATGTCAGCGTGTGTGTGTGTTTATGTGCGTACATGCCTCTTGCCATGGTAGAGACATGCACCGACACGGTTGTGCTAACAGCAATGATCCTTCCCTCAAGTTGGTCCACAAATATTGGCTAACATTGTCAAACACAGGAAAGCAGAAGCCAGCAGGTCCTGTAAGCATGCACACATGTCCCTCTCCCAAGCCTTTAAAGGATTGTACCTGAAGCCATCCACACCACCCTATTCCATGCAAAATCAAACATAAATACTCCTCTTCCAGCCTAGACACTAACTGACAGTAACACAGCACTTCCTGCCATAAAGTCAAGTTCAAAATACTATTAAAGCTTAAATATACGAGACACAACACAGACATGCCTTAATAACCATCTAAATGTCAATACCATTTAATCTATTACTTTTTAAACCTCCTGATTTCATGTTGTACTCCTTCAAGAGTACCAAACCACTAATAGACTAGAAGATAATATAGTCAAAGTTGCTGCTTATTCAACTTTTAATTTTAATAAGGAATATTTTCTATTACTAATCTGGTTTTTATTAATTTTCTGCTGTGATTGGTTGGTCAGAAAACTCAAAAACCTTATTTTTTTTCTTTTTCAAATTCCAAGGACAGTCAGGATCTACTGATTGAATATAAAATAATGATTGTAAGCTAATTCAGTTTCCCTGCTTCTTCCCATTCTTGTCGTAATCAACTCAGCCATTTAGTTTTAAAAAACATGATTAAATAATAAAATTTCAAAGTGTGTTTGCATTTTTTCCAAGCAATGTCAATTTAAAATAAAAATCAATTCTGATGAAGTTTTAATAGGAACAAGAAAATAAGCCATTTTTGAGTAATACTAAATTATTTTCAGGAATGAAAATATTGAAGCAACAGTTGAAATTGGAATTTTTCCATATCAGTCAGAAGATTAAAAAAAAAAAACTCAGAAATCGTATTGCACTATTGACTTCATTGATACTCTTCTATTTCAATTTTTACTGTAAAAATGAATTCAGTTTCTAATGAAGAACATTTAAAACAATGATTTGTATGAATCTTTTTATTGGTCATGTTGCATTGGATTTTTTTCTATTCCTGCTAAGAATTTTCTAAATTATAATAAATATCATATATATTTTTGAATTTAAACTACAAAAGCTTGCACTTTGGATTTTATTACAAATGCTGGTCTAAAGCCGAAGATAACTTGCAATTTGCAAAATGCATATATGTTTATTTTAAAAGCAACAGGTTTTAAAGTAGAGACAGGCAACTTTGTCCAAAAATTTGCCAAAAATGACACTTAAAAGAAAAAAAAAGAGGTTAAATGTATAAGATTCCTGTTATTCGTTGCATAAACACAACTTCAATGAGAGAAAACAGAACAAAACCAGAAGCAAATTGATTTCTTTTTGGTGAGAAGGAAAAGGAGGAGGTGAATTCATATTCCAACAGAAGAACGAACAGAGATGTTTAACAAGAATTGTGCATTGAAGGCACAGAAGTGTGCAGACTTGCATAAAGATGTCTATTCGTGCAGGTCTGCATGCCTGCATGCACTTTCATTCATGCATATCAGCAGGAATCTTGTCAATGCCTGCCTACATGAAACTGACAAAAAGCAAAGAAAGAAACAACATATCTTAACAATCACACATTATTGACAAGGAATTAGAATTTAGGTGAAAATTTGCATTGGCTTGTAAATGAGGTTGTGCTTAGAATAAACCAATGCTAAACTCAGTAAATAGGAACCTGCATGATAAAAAAAAAAAAAAAAAAAAAATCTAAGTTCTGTTTGTGTACAAGAGATGTTGAAATTTTTATTTTATGATTAATCATGAGGAATCAAAGCAAATTATACAAAGAAAAGTACATTAACTGCAGATGACAGGAATTTCAGTCCTTGCAGTTGTATGGCTCAATTACCAATGAAAGAAATTTCCAACATTCACATGTATATAAAAACTATAAATGCAAAAGATAACATTTCTGTTTTTGCTATGATTGATGTATGCATGATTCAGGGCATCAAATAAGCACTTCTTCTTCTAACCTAGAAGATATTTAAGTCTGAGAAAGTTCAAATTTTTTTGTCTTCTATGGTGAAGCAGCTTATTATCGATAAAGAGCTTTACAAATATTTTTGTGAAAGAGATAAATCAAGCCAAGATTTATCAAGTGATAGTAAAGAAGAATTTACTAATGAGGTCACAACTGATGATTTATTGATTCATGAATAAATGCAACTACTTCACAAGTAGCACGGTCACTTACTTTTATTGGAACTTTGAGTGTCAAAATAAAGGCAACTAATCTTGATAATATTTTACAGATTTTTGAATCCATTCCAAGTACTGAAATATTTTTTTAAAATTTTTCATACACAAAATGGATTTTTCTAAGTAAATATTTTTATACTTCTTCCCCCTCTTTTTATTTATGCCATTTAAAGCCACACTCATGTCAGAAAAAAATATTACCCCAGAATTAAAAATTGTTGCTGTATTCAGAAAACAAAACTCAAGCTACTCTGGGTTAAGAAATTTGACTGGTTCAATAGTTTTAATTTTACTTGTGAAACAATTATTTTCAAAATCATTATGAATTTCTTTTTCACTAGCAGAAAATGAATATCAGATAATTCAGTATTCTAAAGTCATGCAAAAATTTATATTTGATCACTACTTCGAATTAAAAAATAAAATAAAATGCATATTCTAAAGCAAACAAATCTGTATTAGTGATTTATATTCAGTTGTTGGTCATCAAAGGCAGCTGTTTTTTTCCTCATCAAAAGAACAAATAATATTTATTAAAAACCTTTTTTCCTTAAAAGATGCCAAAGACAATTTCAGGGCCTTAAAACTACATGGAAACATTTAAATATTACTCTGACTCTGGATTTGAAAAGCTTGGCAATCATATATCATTAAAATTCACATTTACTGCTAGAATTTATTTCTGTATCTTAACAACCAAATTTGGAGCGAGGGTAAACACAACAAGTGAGATTTGCATTCACACACTGGTATGAATTCATTACACCAAACATAGAAAGAATGTCTAAGATTTTCACTGGGTCAAACAATAACTTCTCAAATTTTTCAACAACAAAAAAAAAAAAAGTTCATTCAGTAAATAAGCTAATAGCAATAAAATTAATAAAAAAAAAATTAGATGCTTTTATAATTTTAGTGGCTAAATCAATAACAAAAAAATATGAATCAACTGATTCCAATTAAAAAGAAATAAAACTTGTTGACTTGTTGAGCATTTTAGGGAATAGGGAAACTAAAAAAAGAAAGCTAACGTTTTGCACATGGACATGTAATTCATCTCTGTCAGTTAAAGACTAACGTTTAGATAGGAAATGCTTATCTCAACTCAAAATCCATGTAAACATTTGTGACAATAAACATTCCAAATTATGAACAGAACAGACATAAGATTCTAGAAATTGAAATTTCATCAATGTCATATTTTTAAAATGATTTGCTAAAAATAACAAAAATACAATGGAAAGAACTTTTAATATAAACAACTGACATTGATCCTACTTGTTCTTAAATCTGATGAAATACTCATTTTTACAGAAAGGTTTTACTTTTTTCAGATGGCATGCTTATCTCAATAAAAATTCAATAATGACAGCTTTATTACAGGCAGATTCAGTCTCTAATCTCCTCCACCCCGTCAAACCTTTGGATTTAGCTTTGCTTACTTTCTGCCTAATGGATAAAATAGCCATTCAAACTTCACACTTGGATGAGTGCAATACATTAAACATCAATCTGTATATGAAATATTAATCAAAACAAGCAGGAAAGAGGTGAAAAGATTTCTTCTTTAAATATTTGAGATAATAAAATCAATCAACAATATTTAATCTTAAACCATTAAAATTATATATATATATATATATATATATATATATATATATATATATATATATATATATTAGTATGGTTATAGTTTTATCTTAAAGCAAATAGGAACTAAGGAGGTCTATGTTGTAACAAATATTAGTACTAATCAATGCATTCGTTCCTAATGATTAACTGTGCTTAACTGAAGACACCTCTACTCTTGGTCTGCTGGTCAAAAAGAGAAGCCTGTTAAAATCAATCGATCTATCAGCTGCAAGCTAGGTCACTGGGCTACCTATCTGCCATGGCCATTTCAACATTTAGATTATCTATTACTGGTTATCTAGCAGTGAAGTGGGCCAGTTCCTTATCTAACCAGATGGAAGGTGAAATCATGGCCAACTAAAAAGACACTTTGCACAAACACTACAAGAATGGCATCCTTCCTTCCTTTCCTTTTATTATCTAATGCATATCTGAATAATGTGAGGAAACAGAAAAATGGCTTTAAATGATACAAAGAAGAAATTAGCAAATTTAAAATGATATTTATTCTTCAAAGTACAAAAAAATAATAATTCTGGGAAAAGATATATCAGTTTAATTTACAAGTGTTGAAAGCAGATTAGTTAAAATTTGAATTGAATCAAGAAGAACCACCAACAAATATGAGACAAGTATATTTTTATTGGAACAGGAATTCAACTTTATTTTAATCAACTCAGTGAAATTAAGTGGTAAAATACAAAAATGCTGAAATGGTGAAGTATCTTGTAATAGAGCCCCAGTTGGAGGAAATGAATTGACAGTCCAAATCTTTCAAAGAAACTAAATGTCAGAAGCATGGCTACTTCAGAAGATCAGGCGTGAATCTTGAAGACACTTTTTCACAGGTTAAAGTCTGTTAGGGTTATTGGCAATATTAGTGACAGCTACAACAATTTTGTTTTTATTTCTATATCTGTGTGCACATCTGCAGTGTATACATTTTTTCCCTGAAAAAATGTTCTATTACTTTTGTTTGGTACATAAGGAATTTGAAAAAAATAAATAAAAGTGGAATACATTGGGTTGAAACAAGTTTTGTTTAGAAACAGCTAAGCTATTCTTCTTAAACATAAATTTAAGCATTATCCAAAGTGAAAAGATAAAAATCAAAGATATTTTCAAGGGCACGTGCAGAAAGTAGGAAGAAATTATTTTCATTCTGAAAATTTAGTATTATGAAAAAATACCATTTTTATTCTTGAGATCTATTTTCTTCACAAGAAAATTCTAGTGATTTTAGAACATATTAAAGTCATCTTTATTAATTAGTAATTTCAATCCTAAAAATCCCTGTAAAATTTTCAAAGTTAATTCTATAAAAAAAAAGTGGCTAAGATTGTTCTGTATTTACCCACAACAATCAATGTTCAACCTAAGAACAAAAGGTAAGATTGAAAGGCAAACACTCTCCACTTCATTTCCTCCTTTTAGCCATGTGTTACACTCAGCTAAATTTAGTAAATATCCATATGTAGTCACATTTTTCCAATAATCTTTAAGATCTGTGACCAAGAAATTAAATTTCTACCAACAATAGCAAATGTGACAAAGTCAATGAACATTTGAATAATTTCCCACTATTAAACTGAAAAAACAGCTAACAAGCATTTAACAAATCTATTTTCCAAATAGTGGATCTATTTAAAAACTGATCGTTGTTCAAAGACATTGAATCAGAATTGTAAGATAATTCGTTGTAATAAGTAAAAAACAAATGATCTTTAATAAAAACTTTCTTTTAACATTATTAAATCATTCAGAACTTAATCACCAATTTGTGTCATTTATTAGGTATCCATGAAATTTCTTCATGGTTGTATGATCTAAAAGCACACTGGACCATATGATGGTTTCCCCTGCATAAGGGGGATGTAGGTTTGAATCCTGCCAAAGTGCATATCTTCTTTATTAAAGACTACTGAAAACCTAGGCTAGTAGTCAACAAATATAGCGTTGAAAAACAAACATGTATCCACTAAATATAAGGTATGTAAGTGTAAGAACTTTAAATATATATAAAATAATTTTTTTACATATGGACAAAAACAACACTGTATCTTTGTAGTGAGTGAGTTGTTTTTGTCTATATGTAAAAAATCTAATAAATAATTATTGCTCTACTATTGGTATTGAGCCCCCTTTTGAATTAATGCTGTGAACATTAGAATTTATATTATTTTCATTCTTGTTACATTCGGAGATATATATATGATGATGATTTCTGAGACTTTAGATAAATGCCAAAACTTGATTCATCCTCAAATATAGACAGTGTCAGTATAGCTTTTTATTTCTGTTTGGATTTTACATTCTCTTTCACAGATGTGTCAATGTTGGGTGTCTTTTGCAGTAGTTGTTACATTAATATTTTGGTTAACTCTAAAATGTCATTTTAGTCCAATCAAGGTGCATTCTTTTTTTACACTATCTGCAAGTAGGAATGATACATAATGTGTAGTGAATGACTTCTCTCTTTGTGCATGCTATCTTTGATGATTTTTGAGGTCTGCCATACTTAGGCAGATGTGACGACATTCATTACATGTTAGATCAAATTTTGTGCCAACATTCTCAGGGAAATTAACATCAAGCACCAGTGACTCTATACTGGTAGACTAACTGCATTCAAAGATATCAATGTCATTAACATGCATTTGCCTCTCAATACACAGTATGTTGACACTGGTGACACTATTGGTGAAATCACTTCAGCCTTTTCACGTGTCTCTGGTAAGTGACCCAGGTCTCCCATGTATACGACTATGAAGACAAAACACAAGTATTGCAAACTTATTGTTTTAATTACTTAAACAAAAAACAACAACAATGAAGCATTTATTGGAATTTGTGTTGTGGCCATATTTCAAAATAAATGTGAAGCAGTTTAGTTAAATGCTGTACAAATTTTAAGCAGAATTTGCCTCTAATTCTAAAAGCTAATGACAATGAATGCAAACATTCTAAGAAAATAGCATTTTAAAATTGACCTTGCAGAGAGAGAAAAAAAAGAAAATAAAGAAATAAAAGAAAAAGTTTGAAAACTTAAAAAAAATTTAGTCAAAACATCAATTAGTCATATTTTCCATTTTTCTGTAGAAAACTTAAAAATAGCCTTACATTAGGGTAGAAGATTTTAAAAGTATTTTTTCTAATTTGTTTAATGTTCCATTTCTTCCTTGCAGCTTTTGAGTTAAAAGAATAGGAAAATTATTTGGAGAAAATGCAAAGTACAAATCTTATATTTTTGGCTAGGTTGGGGGAAATTTTCTGTTCTCAGGAATTAATGCCTAACACTCAGAATGGAAACAGAAATAGAAAAATAAATGTATATCAAGAAAGTAAAAAAACTACCTTATCACAAATGAATTGGAATTCGCAGTTATAATCAAATTTGATAATTTGTCTAAAGCAACATGTACGTAATTAATGGCACATTTCATAGAACAACCAATAAAAACAGACAAATCATGGAGAAAATTTCATTTTTTTTGTTGGACAATATTAAGAAGTTTTAGGTTTTTTTTTTTTTGGTATTGTTCAAATGGATAACATTTTTTAATCAAATATAAATCATTTCATACAAAAAATTTAAAAAATTTTTCTGAAAATATTACATGCATGTTTAATGCCATTATCTTTATTTTTTGTTATTGCAATCAATCAAATATATGTTAATCTCTACAAGGACAAGTTGTGAAGAACCTTAAATTATATTGCCATTGCATATTCAATTAACTTAGGAACACATTCAATCCCTTCAACTTGACAGATGGGAGATAAAGTGATGGGGCCAAGAGGAGAAATTCTAAAATAAATTCTTCATTTTATGAAGTTTTTTTTTAATCAGTTAATGTCCAAAAGCCTTTAAAATGTCTTCCCTAAAAGTAAAATTCACTTCATCTTTTTGTTAAAGTCAAGAATAAAAATCCTAGTTCACATTTCATTTGCTTCAATTAAGAGTTTTACATTTTATAAGATTACGACCATATCATGTTGAAACACCAGTCTCTATATGATCACCAAAGTAAAGTAAAGTCAAGCTTGGTCAGTGCCTAGATGAGGGACTACTTGGGAAAACCAGGTTTTGTAAACTTGG
The DNA here is from genome assembly GCA_963932145.1 of Acanthosepion lycidas. Lineage (NCBI taxonomy): Eukaryota > Metazoa > Mollusca > Cephalopoda > Sepiida > Sepiidae > Acanthosepion > Acanthosepion lycidas. Next base: position 12,294,175 of record OZ010587.1, read on the forward strand.
ACATGTGGGTGGTGTAATCTCAGAATTGGAAATTGGAGAGATAAGTTCCAATTCCAGTTGGGTTTGTTAACTTATGTGCAAATATCCTTAGGAAAGGTATGAATCCACCTTCTCCCCCAACTATGGATTAATTAAGTCTTTGAGCAGTAAATGATTATTATCTCCAGAAATTCTTACAATCTAAAAGAAATACTTTCTGACTTTAAATGACTTGCAAAAGTCACAATAAACAAATCAATCAATTTAAATTTTAAACTTATCTGCAAATAACATCTTTATAAGACTTGAAATAAAATGATTTTTCATGTTGATTAACAAAGAGGAAAGACAGTAAATAAATTTTTGTTTGTTTACAAAAGACAAAGAATCAAAAAGTGGAAAAGTAATCATGTCTCTTTAGGAGTTTCATACAAACAGGTTCAGTTGGAAATTTGATGACTGACAGTAACAATTTCCAATTGAACAATGCACTAATAACATTTTAAGATCAATAAAGCAGGACTGACTGGAAATAAATTACTAATTTGTAAATTACTAATTTGGGTTTTTTTTTTTTTTTTTAAAGGCCATTGGTATAGGATCTTTTTATGAAGAGAATGTTCAATTCAACACACACACACACACACAAAAAAAAAAGATTTCTGAAAAAGATTAAAAGTTTCAAGGCAGAAGAACTCTAAGTAAACAAACAACAAGTATTACAAATAAGACATGTTCTTAGATTGAGAAGGCTAAATAAGCAACTTTAGCACAACATCCGAAAAAGAAAATGATTTTAAAGAGAATCAATCCCATTCAACTGACGGAAGAATTTTTTTTCATTGCAAGAATTAAAACTTTAATGAGATTAAGAACAGAACAGACATGGAATAAATGAAAAACAAAACAAATAATGATGCTGAAGAGGGTGACAAAACAATTATTGACAACAATAACAATGGCTTCAAAGCAAAAGAGAGAAGGAAGTTCCTTTTGCTATGAAACATAGAAGTTTTCTTGCCTTATAACACAAATTCAAGAAAGGATTTCAATCTGGAATTGAAAACCATTCATATTTCTATTAAAATAAGCATGCACAGAAGAATGAACATTTTAGCACATTGGCAAAGGTCATCTAAAAAGATTAATAGTCTGATCTTCCAATGAAATAATTACAAAAAAACAATTCAGAACTTTGACGTTTTAATCTGCTTTCTTAAATAAGATGACCAACCAAAATAGAGTTTGAAGGACAACTACAGGATGGATTTGACAGAAAGGTCTGCATTTGAACCACATTTTAGGCTAATTTAAATCCCCATCATCAGCAAGAGGAGGAGGACATCATTCCCTCAATGAGATTTCAATTGCAACATCAAGAATGAATATTGGCAAAGTGCACATACTCTACGCATTCTGCAATTGAAGATGGTAACAACTGTCATCTAGAGTAACATTTAATTTTGTGATTTTTCCATTTTGAACAGGCAAATTTTTCAAGGTAGAAAGTTTTCAGATGATGAATTCTTTTAAAAAAAAGACTCAAAACATTATATAAAAACATTTTAAAATACCTTTATGATTTGTATAAACATTAAGAATATATTATGCTTACAATTTATTTTTCAAAAAAATTAGTTACAAAAATTGTGCATATAATCATTTCTCCTATGAAAGTTTTCTAAAACGTATCACAATATCAAGACAGAAATTGCTAACCAACAAACAATGAAGAGGATTTAAAAAGGAAAACACTCTACATAAGACCACAGAGCACAAATACGAGACCAAAACCTGAGGATAGAAAACAAAGTTCCTAGGTAGCCTTACCTTGCAACTAGATAACTTGTTTGAAGCCAGAATATCTGACTGGCCACTCATCCATATGGCTTGTGAATGAAAGCCACCAAAAACTACCATCACTGACATTGCTTGCTCATGTGAAGAGGATGAAGATCTGACAAAAAGAGAAAAGGAAGATTTCTAAACCCCTGAAAAGAAAACTATCAAACATTGGAAGATCAAAAAATAAAAATAAAAACAAAACTAAGAAAGAGACCTTCAAAATATCAACAACACAATCAATGGGCAAATAATCTCATTAGAAACAATTTATTTTACATCCATAATAATTACAATGATGAAGCAATTCAAACCTTTATTGGTCTTTTAGGAAAACAAAAAAAATATCAGAAGTGCTTATCAAACATATTTTGAGAGTAAAGGTAAGTAATGCAAAGGAAAAAAGTTGTTTCTGATGTGCAACTGCAAGTTACCCATTTAGGAAGAAGAGGTTAATGCTAACTGCTGTTGAAGTGATTTCAAATATCTTGATCAAAATGTTTAGAAATGCCAAATAGTAAAATGAAAAGGAAGGTATTTGGAGATGGTCACAGAGACTAAGCCTTTGTCATTATGGCTATTACCCAATGTTATCAAGTACTCAATAGTCAAATAAAAGAGAAAATAAGTCAAAAGAGAAATAAGTCAATCAGCAGTTTATCACTTTATATGGCATAAAAAGATGCAAAACAAAATCTTTCAGTATTCAGGAATGAAAGTGTATCTTTTTTGTACACATTACTCTAGACTTGCTGAGCAAAATGGAAATTACATATGTGATGTCAACACAGTTTATAAAATTCAATTGTGTATATTCCTTTTCTGGATTCATTTTAAAATAAACTGGGAACTTGTATAATTTTTTTTTTTACTATTGTTCACCCAATACAAGGCCTAAGTGCCACTCAAGGTAGAGATTACTAAATGGGGATGTTGTAAGTGTGTATAGAAAGCAAGCAAGGATTGCATATTATGAGTATATATAGGATAGATAACATTAAGAAAACATTTTATTTCCTTTTTAAATAAAACTGGAATTATAATAACAACACATAAAACAGACAATCACAATTAGTAACTTTTATGAAGCGCTATAGCAGAAATTGTTAATAAAATTTAATGCAAACATAAAATGGAACTTTTGAAAAACTTTTCTCTTCTTTTAAGGAAATCATGGCTATAATTAGATAAATTGAAAGTAAAGACTAGTTTCATTTTTTTTGTTAATACCAACTTTCATGTCACTATAAAGAGAAAAGAAAGAAAAAGAAAACTGTCATCTAAAACTAAAATGATCTCCCTACAATAGAAGCCAAATGTACAACCTTAACCAAGAAAAAAAAAAAAAAAAAAAAAAAATCAATAAATTAAGCCTAATCAAGGTGATCAAAAATTTTTTCAGTGAGTAGGTTAATGGAAAATATCTTTCTTTTTCCTACAAAAGTTTGGGAAAAAGAGAGTTGGATCAAG
>OZ010587.1:12309665-12419665 GCA_963932145.1 Acanthosepion lycidas
TATGAAGGGGTACTGAGAAAAAATTAAAAATTTCTGTTTGGTGAGATTTTGGAAAGTCAGGCTGAGAATTATTGTTATCTGCACCCCCTTTTGTAGGGTCTAAAACCTTTTTTTTTTGTAGGTTCTATAACCTTTTTATTGCCAAGGTTCAAAACCAGACATTCAATCTGCATCTTGTTTCATCAGTTTTTCATTAGAACTCTTATTAATGAGCTATGAGCAAGTCGTCTCATTGGTCAGTAGTGCTGCAGCAACATGATACAACATTGATGAATATGCATGGCATAAATCAAGTGGGATAGCCTCTATCAATGCATGCACACACACACACACACGCACACTCACACCAGCTGCTCAATAAGAAAATCAAATAAAACAGCCATAATGGAAATGCCGAGACAGATTCATGAAAAGACAGAAGGAAAACAAACAAACATGGCTGCACAAAAAAAAAAGTAGTTGATTAAATAAAAACTTGGAAGCTAACAATTTGGCTTGCAAGTTTTTCAATCATTCAAACACAAACAAGTATTTCTCATTGAGCTGTGAGGCAGCTAAACATTCAATAACTCCAATTTCTTCGGTTAATAAGAATACATAGAAAGGAGAGAAAGCAAGGCTTGAAAACTTCAGAACATGAATATTGGACCATATTTTTCTCCTTCTGTCATGTCTTGAAAATAATCAATTGACAATAGAAGGCAATGAAAAATTACTGAAATGAGTGGATTGCAAACATTATTTAATGATGAGGATGATGATGATGATGGTTAAGATGGTTTCCATTTGTCAAAAGACTGCGGCATAAATTTTCAAAAGATTAAAATTGTTTCAAGTGCACAATTCTGGCTTCTTAATCATTCAGGACAACGGGTACCTGAAGAGAATCTCCAGACAGCCTCAAAAGAAATTTGCTGATGACGATTATACAATGATTCAGTCAATGCATTTTCTTCATGTTTATATCTTTATTTCTATTTCAAAGCTTTCTAATCAAAAGAGCTGCTTGGAAAAAGTTTCAAACAGAATTTGATCAGTTATTAATAAGGAAAAGATAATTCATATAGAAAAAAAAAATAACTAGGCTTTGTTTTGTTTATAAGCAAGATATTTTGATGATTATCATTTTTTGGTTTAATTCAATAATAAGACAGTTCAATGGTATGGTGGAGAGAATTGTCTGTTTCCAACATCAAACAGACCCTCCTGTTTGGAAGATTGGTGCAACACCCTCTTTTAAACTCTAATGCATTCTGTGATTAGTAAATATCACTAGTAACAGAACTAATATTTCATGCAATCAAAGATTAATAAGAAATGGATATTTGTGAAGAAATAAAAACATAAATAATAAAACTTTGGTAACTTTAAATCAATAAAAGTGCTCCTTTGCACTGGGTGCTCCCTATCTCTGGCCTTGTGCCAAAACCATGTTTTCTAAATATCAACTAAAATACACCTCTGAATGTTTTATTGAAAGAGTGAATAAAGTGACAAATTAAATGGAAGAAATTCAGTTTCAAATAAACAATGACATGTCCGCTGAAAAATGGAAAGACAAAGAAAAGAATTGTCCCTAGATTTTGAAGACAGGAATGCAAGGCAATTTTTCTGAAAATATTTCACATTCTTGAACAGTCAGTTTGGATTTATTGAGGGTCAAAACTGATGCCATCTTCACAAAGTTAAATGCCTTCATTTGAGTAATAACAGCAAGCGATTTCTGTCTGAATTCCTGGGATGAGGTGTTATTGCATTCACACTATTGTCCTGATCTTGGTCATAATGGGAGTCATGAATAAATGAATAAAGAGATATGACAGCAAGGCTTCAAGAGCAGGAGTAAGAAAAGAGAAGTTGTAGTGAATGCAGTCAATTGTGACAGCAGCAGCAACATTAATATCAACAGCAGGCAGGATTAAAAAAAATTAGTTTTAAGCTCAAAGTTCTAGATTTAGGATTGTCCCATGAGACAATAAATAGCCTAATGGATTAAAGCATTGGTTTGTGAGTTTGGTTGGGTAGTGCAGACTTAGACTCAGTGGAAATAGGGTAAGTAATACCTGAGCAGTCCTAAATAAGAACATGGTGAGACATGGGCAGTGAGACAAGAACAATCTATGCCCATAGATTAAATAAAGGGTTCAGTTCAAAATTTCCAGGTTACCTGGACCAACAGATAGCTGAAAGAAGCATGGAGAGCACAACAGCTGAATCGTTGTGATAATAGCAACAAATATGAGGACAATAGTCTGAATGTAAATAATAGTAAGCAGCTTTGTAAAACATTGTAGCCACAATGAGAATTTTCTGTCTCAACTTCTTAGGCTGGTTTATTCAGTCCAATGGTCCCTAGAAAAGCAAAAACTGTTTATAATATACCATTCTTAAGGTATCAGAATTGAAGACAACAACAGCCTTACAATTTGAGATGCTCATAGCATTGAATAAGACAGCTGAAAGGAGGCAAGTCATCATGAAAAGCTAATATGTCAGTAGAATTTTACTTAAGGATTATAATCTTATTTGTATCAGTTTTTATTTTTAACCTATCAAGACTTTAGTTCTTTACATGTGTTTGAAGCAAATTATTTAGCTTTTATAATTGACACTCAATATTTAATGAAAAAATAGAATTATAAAATTAAGAAAAACATTAGTAGAGCACCAAATTAAAACTTAAAAAAAAAAAAAAAACAGTTAAGAAAAGATTTAAGAAGATTATGAAAAAGATATTTTTCCAAATTGATGAAATTCAATGAATGGCAATTAAACATGATAAAGAGAAACAATATATAATAATTTTGTTTTATGAATGATACTGACCAGATAACAAATGAGTTGTTTTTAACTCAGTCTAAATTCATACATTCATTTAATATATTCCAACAACTTCACTATATCAACATTATTCATAGCTGGGGGTTCATTTTGATTAAAAAAAAAAACTACCTGAGGATGAAAGAAGTATAAGACTAGAGAAAATCAGCAATGATATGAACTTGATGTTTTCCTTCTTGATATGCCAATGAATATAAAGATTATTACAGATGTTTCAGGAATTGAAAATAAAGTGTTCTTTATAAAAAACAAAACAAGACAAAAAAAACAAGATTTGTAGCAAGACAAATTGAAACTGATGAATAAAAAACAAACTTTGTTAAGGAATCTCACAATATTGACAACTTACAATTTCTAGTACTTTCAAAGTATAATTAAAAAAAAAATCTATGCAATAATAAGATGGTCTTTTAATAAATATTGCTATTGCAGGAACCAGACAAATTCAAATTTATAATTCCACACAACAGAATAAAATCACTTCTAACAGTTATTATTTATGCTGGTAAACATTCAAGTTTTATGGTAATTAAACAAAATTCTTGGAAACAAATTACAATCTATCTGTTCACAATTCAACAAAGTGGAAGGAGTAAAAAATAAAAAAGCAATGCAATATTGTCAAATTTCCCAACTATACAGATACCTGAAGAAGGCCAAAGGGTACAACGGTTGAAACATTGAGATGATGAAAATCACGATTACTTCGAGATAATCGTATGCTGTATGATATGAAGTTCTGATTTGAGAAAATAAAACTGTCAGTGTCACTATTTTAAAGTTTTTGAAGAAAATTCTCACCTCGTTCAAAGGAAGCAACACGCTTCACGTGATAAAAACAACCATTATTAAAGAAAAGAAAAAAAGAGTTGGCTAAATAACCTGAAGAAATTTTGCTTCTTTCAATCCTCGTTACTTATATAACATTATATTAACAATCAACCCTATCGCCATGCGCTGAAAAACTTTTAAAATAAAAGAAAACGAACAAAAAATTATTGAATTAAGCCAAAAAATGCGATGGCAAGTTTAATGTCATAATCGCAAATAATTCAAATTAAAAATGTCTACAATTAAAGAAGAGACCTTCAAAGAATAAATCATCTACACTGGTTGAGTTTGAGATGTAGAAAGATTTTTGGCTCAACTTACATACATTTGAAATTAAACGAAGAACTAAAAAAAAAAAAAAAAAAAAAAAAGAAAAAAAAGAAGCATGACGTTGCCATCGTTTGAAAAGAAAACCAAAGTTTTTAGCCAGAGAGACACAAAGTCACAAGAAGAGGGAAATAAGAAATGACAACAGTTGTTGAGTAAGAAACAAGGAGGAAGCTGAAACGTATCAGAAATTATCAATCTGCGCGCGCGTGTATCACACACACGCATACACACTTGATCTTTTTCAGCATCCAGGGCATGATTTGGTGGCGATAAAGTGTTACTAACTAGGGTGACCACTTGTTAGTGTGAAAACTCAACATATCTGAGCAATTATGAATTTCAGAGCTGAAAAGCTCTGGGGATTCGACAAAAAAAAAAAAAAAAAAAAAAAAAATGTGTAAGACCGAATGTCTGGTGCATGGAAAGACCACCAGGCATATCAAAGTTATCCACCACCACCTCCGCATTTATACAATTGGCAACAACAAATATACCAGCTCTAGCAAAAGGAAGGATTTTTGTCTATCACAATATTAGAAAAAATGGGATCTATGATCATTTACAGAGGATTTAAGAAAAAAAAGAACTAACTGAAATTATTTTGTCAGCAAATCAAAGCGAAATTTTCCTTAAGAAAACTACAACAAATCGAAAAAAAAGTTGGCTTTTCCTTGGTTACTCTGCCTCTGACCGGCTGTTTGCATTGCAGGAAAAAGAAAAAAAAAATTGCAAAAAGAACTGACCCACTACCCTTGATTACGATCATTTTTCTCTTTCTTATTGAAAAAACAAAAAAGTCGCCTTTTAAAATGTTATTGTATCGATATTAAAACAAAAAACAAAAAAAAAAACATCAATATTGCATTTGACAAAGAAAGAGATTGTAGAAAAGAAAGAATTACTGTGGGAATTATATGCTATCTTCTTCGTGCTTCTAACGGGGTTTGATCCTCAATCATCAAACTTGCTTTGATCACTCATTTCTTATCTATATCTTTCCTACTTCGAAACACAGAAGTTTTCAAGTTAGTGAGTTCTTTTTAACAACTTTGATAAAAAGGAGAAAAAACTCATCAATATAAAAAGAGAAAGCTCAAACTAATAAATGAATAAAAAAAAGAACTGGGAAAAAAAAAGAACACAACAGAAATTAATTTTTAAAGAATAATAATACATTTCCATTTTATTTTTATTTTATTAAGCTATATTGAAAGTAAAAGGATTGAAAAAAAAAAAAAAAAAAAGAAAGAAAAAAGCTGATTGAATATCGATAAACTTGTTTATGACTTGAGACGAGGAAGCAAATTGTAGATTTCCTTATTTTTTTGGAGGGATCATTATTTCATTTGAGAAAAATGAAATCATTGGCAAGTTTGAAAATGAAACAAACAAAAACTAAAAGGAAAAGAAACTTAGTGTGATGAAGTCATGACGAGTTCGAGTAAAAAAAAAAAAAAAAAAAACAACAAAAAAACAATTCCGAATATAACTGAATATTCTCCATTACCGTGTGACTGGTGAACGGAATAATACACAGCCAAATTGTGGTGTCGTGAATGTTATTCCTTCTGTCGGATTCGATCCCTGGTCATTTCAGAAACGAGTGCTTACAAGCTTATTGGCTGACCGTTTGAAAATCCAGTACGAAAATAGAAACAGTTTTTTTTTTTTTTTTTGCAGTACATAAATAAAAAGGATTTTTTTAAGTAGGCAAAGAAGATAAACAAGTGGTGACGCCCTGTCATTGAGCACAAAAAAAAAAAAAAAAAAAAAAAAAAAAGAGTTAAAATTGAAAACGGAAGAATATCATGCTTTTAAGAAAACTTTTGAATATAATTATTACTTGGTTTCAATTCTATCATTTTTGTTCAAACTGCATTAATTGCCACCACCAAAACTGCAGGTGAAGTTGTGTGTTAAAAAAAATGAACGACTGTGTAACTGTCTAAAAAAGACCAACTGATTGTTTTTTTTTTTCTTCTTAATTAATTCATATTGACAAATAAAAAAAAAAGATTTACCATTAAATATTTTACTTTACTTTTTTGCTTAAGTATCCAAAACAGGATTATGTTTTATTAACAACAGTGAAGGCAAGTACTAACTAATGAATGTTTTTAGTAGTGTTTTTTAACCAAATAAATAAATACCAATTCTCTATTTTTCTGCAACCAAACCACAACTATTCAGCAATCACAAAAAATAGTCACTAAAATAAAAAATAAACCCACTACTAGACTAGTGACCAGACTGTTCCTCGGAAGAATTCCACGCACATCGTAAACATTTTTAGGGGACGAAATTCCTATATAGTACATTGTATAATCGTAGTTAAATTTGCCCCAGTCAGTAGGTAAGTGCTCCCACCCAGTCTGATTGAAATACTGACTGTATCGAACAGAACAGTTGAATAGCCTCTTCTTGTCTGCTACATGCGCACACACGATTAAGAAAAAAAAAAATGATCAGATTTTTTTATAGGTAAAATTAATTACCAACAACAACACTGTCATAGTCATCATGATTAAAAATGTCTCTTACTCTTCTTGTTTCGATATTTCAAGCCATAGCCATACAAGATTTTTTAAGTGCTCCTAGGGAGAGACTAATTAGAGCAGATCTTGGTGAGGGAGAGGTAACGCATGACAAATTGAAAAAAAAAGTATCCGACCAGAGCGTGATTGAAGAAAAATGAGGACAAACCAAATTTCGTAACTGTCAAAAGAAAGATAAATAAATAAATAAAAATAGAAAGGTTTAGCAATAGCGTGTGAAGTGACAACACTTGTTGAAAAGTTGATTGGGCTTTTGTGTTGGACGACGTGCATGCATTGACAAGGGTGGTAACGTTCTACTCAAGAGCCGATGACAGCAAGTAGGATTTAAATGGGTGTGGGAATTCCAACCAACCAGCCATCGACCAACTAACCATCAGGATGATGATGATGATTGTAGTGATCAAGGTATCTGAACCACGATTGAACACATGCGCTAAAAACTTTACCATCTCTAAAATTGGCAAGATCGAATGATGTTGATGATTGTAAAGGTATTTTTTCTTTTTTTTTAATAATAGTAATAATACTAAGTTATGCTTTGAGGAAAGTGGTTTGTACTAACTAGCAACATGTCAAGTATTAGACTCTAGCTAGAGAGCGGTCGCTCAAACTGAGACGAAAGCGAAATAAACATTACAGAAGTAAGGTGGTAGGTAAAAAAGTGTTGATGGTGTAGACTAGAGAGGAGGGCTAAACAGTGGTTGGGGGTCGGTGCTTTACCTCATTACAATATTAACCAATACTCCTTCAGTCCCACTGTTGGACTTGACTCTTCATTTCAGTCTTACTCTCTCCAGTCTTCATCATCAACCACTTTGTCAACAGCGGCAATACTCAACCCGAAAGCTTCAAGCCACTAAACACAGAAATTGAAAAAACGAACAATAAGTCGGATAAAAACTAATAATAATAATAGTGATATTGTTAACTTTAACTTAAAGATGGAAAAACTAACACGAGCTGCACTTGTCGGAAAGGAGATCTTACCTGGAAAGACAAACAACAGGGCTTCCTTCGCCTCTCTTCTTGCTAGTATTATTCATTCAATGCATGTCGTTCTGTACACGTACTAACAGACATATATGTACACACCTAGACAGATCTATACACGAACTGCAGACGGTTGGTTGCGTATGTCGGCTGGCCGTGCGTGCGTTTCGATGAATATCAGATGTGTGTGTGCGTGTGTGTATGTCTATTATTATTTGTCTGTCAGTCCGTTTCGTCGCCCGAGCCTGCCAAGCCAGCCCAGCTCTTCCTTCCTGTCTTCCTTTCCACGCATACACAAAGTCACGCACGCACACACACGCACCTACACGCATTTGCTCACTGACATTCCCTCTTTCCTCCTCCTCCTCCTCCTCTCTACTGTGTGCGTGCGACTGAATCTCTAAAACGCACGCACACACACCCTTCTTCTTTCATGACTTTTCCTCCTCGCTCAGTCTACAGACGTCACTCTCCCCCGTCTCACCATCGTGATGTGAGTGTGTGCGTAACTTGGCCGCCCTTCCCACTAACATCTCTCTGTCTGTGCCTATCTCTAAATACACGCCACACTTCGTGCATGAGACACAAAGACTGCATCCACACACACACACACAATCGTTAATACCACCAACACTAAGTAACTAACTAGTGCTTTAGCTTTACTTGTTACTAAGTCAAACTACTCGAATTTATTTTAGTATTTTTTCCCCCAAGTATCTTTTCCACAAATCCTACACCGGTTAACATCCAACAACCTAACCACCAGTTTTTGAGTATTTTCAGAAAGAAAGAGGCTGTCCACCTTTAAGAGACAGGCTTCCTTTTTTCTTTTTCTTTTTTTTTTGAGGGGCGGGGGGGGGGGTCAGTAGGAAGAGATTGGGAAGAGGTTCTTCAAAAGTTGATTTTTGTAACGGAGATTTACAGTTGTTGTTGGTGGTCATCTCTCTCTCTCATTCCTCACTCACCCTCCCTCTGCATTAAAATATCCTCTGGTTAACAACAACAAAGAATGCGAAGCCAAGTTAGGAGTGGGGGGCATAGATTGGTTATGGCGATGATGATGATGACGACTCTACGATGAATATCGATTAAACAGGCAAAGCATTACACGGGCGTAACATCATCATCGTCGTCATCATCAACAGATGGATTCGGGCGGCGATGGCGGCAGCGGCCGACAACTACTAGACATGTACATGCATGCGTGTGTGTGTATGTGTAGGGTATGTGCAGGCCTACCTGGCCTTCTCACTTACGCTGACTCCAACCCTCGATTCAATGAGAAGAGAGACGAGAAATCTACCACCCCTACCCCGCTTCTCCCACTGGCTGCTACTTGCACAACCAAAGAGACGGACCCCCAAACAACCTGTTTTTTTTTTCGACACTTTCACTAACAACTTAAACATGAAAAACAGAAAAAAGGAACACTGACTGACTGCTGAGTAGTTAAAAAGTATGCAACACCAGAGAATCGAGATTTCATATTTTTTTTTTTAAACAAGTGACTGAGGTGGTGGGGTGTTGTTATTGGCCACCTGGGTGTGAAAAAATGTGAAATGGGAGAGGATTTTACATTTTACAACAACAACAGACAATTATTATTATTATTTGGAACAACTTGGTTTGCTTACAATATACATACACGGAGAAATGCGTGTGACCGGTTGCTCTTTTGCTGATGTAGCCGTGGTGGTGGCGGCCGCCGTACTTTTTGTTTGCCTTTTTTTGCCCATTTAGTAGCTAAAAGGCGGTGGTGGTAAGAAGAGCTTGCGTTTACTTGCCACTAGTTGTGCCGCTGATGGGGATTCAGGGGAGGGCGAAGGAGGAGGTGATAACCTACTACTAGTACGTGGTTGGTGTGAAACTAGTAGTTGGAACTGCTGATGATGGTAATGTTGTTAGCCTTAGTGTGTGTGTGTGTGCAATGTGCGTGCTGGCTACCACCCTCGCTTAGTTCTTAGTGATTATTACTGCCTTGCCCTACAATGCGTGTCTCCCTCTCGTTATCTCCATTTTCCTCCCTCCTTTCTCTCTCTAACACAAGGAAAATATATGCGGTGGTGGCGTGCATTGGTGTCGAAGTTCGCCTGTCTGCCTTCGTTGTGCAGACTTAAAGCCAAAACACCTCACATCATATTGTTAATGTTTTACTGATACACGTGCGCCAAGGGATGTTTATATAACTTTCTGTTTTTTTTTTATAACGGTGACATCACTAGTAAAAAAAACAAAAAAAAACAACTTTTTTTCCTCTTCATATTCTTTTTCTTTTAGTCATTGGCTCACTCAGAGCTATTCTTGTACACAATTGTTTTATTTGAATGATGAAACATTGGCATTAAAGATTAAAGAAAGTGTGGGGCCCTTATTCTCACTATGCAACAACTCTAAGTTTTGTTTTTCTTTCCTTGAAGTAAAAAGGAGTCAACGAAGAACAATTCCGCAGATCCCTGAAGTGAAGAAGAAGCGTGAAAGGAAACCTATCGAAATGCACAAGCAATAGACAAAAAAAAACCCCTAGGGATAGGGTGGGAAATATACAGCAATACTTTTTTTTTAGTTTTAAAAAGCCACAACTGATTATTAAACAAATCACAAAGTTATCAGTTAGTATTAGTAACATTTGGAAGTTCTAAGCCAACAACAATAATATCCATAACGCGAGTTTCAGCTGCGATAGTAGTAAAAGTAACGAGTAAACTAGTAGCTGCTGCTGCTGACGACATTATTAGTACTTCTCACTTCTCTAGTATCACCACTACCAAGCGACTTGCACTACCAGTAAAATAAAAAGTAATAGTCGTAGTACGAGCAAGCTCTAACACAGTGACGCGCGCGCACGAGAGAGAGAGAGAGAGAGCCAGTTGGAAGTCAGTCGCAATAAATAAATAAAAATCGAACCATTCGGTAGAGTTGAGTGTAAAAAAGAAAAAGTGAACGAAAACTACAAGAAACTGAACTATAAGCCAGGACTTAAAAATAAATAAATGGTACACTATATAGTACACCATGTAAAAAAGTATTTATTTATTATTATTATTATCGTCATTCAGGTGGAAGAAGTAATAATCATCATTATTATTATTATATAAATAATAATATCGTCGTTGTCGTCGTCCGACCCTCCTTCGTCTGTGTGTGTCTAGCGTGGCCCAGTTTAACCTTCGCATTGCACATGCTACGTGCTTAAAGCGCAAATTAAATCCTGACGCGCTGAAAATAGCAAGGAATTAGCAGTGGTGGCTAAGGAGATAGCGGGCGGTGGGGTGTCTAGGGTTTATCGCATGCATTAGGACAAGTTTTTTTTTTTTTTTTTTTTACTGCTTTTGGTAGACACGTGGAAACGGGTTTAGCTGGGTAGTAGTGGGTAGATTTTATTTTTATTCAATTTTTATTCTGTTTCTTACTTACCCCCTTTTATTTTTTTTTTTTTTACCCACCGGCGCCAAGTAAGTCACGACGAAGACGACTCGGTAAAGGAATTTATCACGATTCGATGAGGAGGAGGAGGAGGGAGAATAGGGCGGTAGTGAATGTCATTCCAACAAAACAAAGCGCTGCTACAAATGCAGGTGCTAGTACACACCCCCTCACATTGTGTGTGTGTGATGAAAACAACGTTGCAATGCAATCATTTGAATCCACCTTGCTAGAATTTGGAAGAGGTCAATTATAGTGGTGACAAAAACTAAAACAAAACAAACTATGTATGGATGGATGTAATAGTGCCAACTTGACTAAGTAGTCGTCGTGATAATTTGCAGACGAAAACAGACTACTACTGCTACCCGGTGACCCCCAACAACAGTAAGAAGTGGGTAGTACAGACCGACACATAAAAACATCCTTTTTTAATTTTATTTTGAATGATTAATAAAGAGAGTTGAACATGAACCGTGATTGGGTAGTTGAGCTGATGATAACAACATATTCTTTAGAGAGAGAAAGAGAGATTATTGAACCATTCCCAAACTACACGTGTGACATAAAATTTGTTTTAGCAAGATTTCTTTCGTCATAACTTAACGACAGCATAAAAAATAAAAATATAGAGACTTTTTGAGAAGGGTCTTCTCTTTTTTTTTCTGATCGTCTTGCGTCACACATATCAATTAGAAGATTGAATTCCGGCAGATAATCGACCGGCGGTTAACAATGGGTATTTTTTTTTTTTTACCTGTGTGTGTAAAAGATGGCAATTAAGCCTTCTTCACCTGAGGTGCGATAATTAGGATAGCAACTATTCAGTTTTCCAGCCAGGTCAATGAATGGCGTTGTTAATTGAGTTCCCAAACAAATGAAGAAAGGGTCGATTTTTTATCATCATGCACAAGTCACTGCAGCAGTCCATTTCCATCGAAAATCTCGCTCTTCTTTCTGTAGCTGAATTGAATCAATCTATGTAACAAAAATGCATTGCTACGTTTTAAGGTCTAAGGTTCTTGAGTTTCGATAAACCAACAATATTTCAAATCGGCACACAAAATACATATAAGTGTCGAATGAGTGATTGATTTCAGCCCCAAGAAAAAATATTTACCCCAATTAATTTCTTCTTCCTATTCATATTTGTTATATCTGCATTATTAATAATCAATAAAATGTAACCGAGGCACAAAAACAGAAACTAGCAAAGCAAGAAATTGTGTCGGTAACAGGAAAAGAAATCCGGGTCAAACAAGATAAGAATAGTTACTTTGGTTTTTGTAGGATTTAAAAAAAATTTAAGACAAGGTCGACAGGTTACACACGAGTGTGTGTAGACCGTAAAAGACTTTAAATAGTTGATAAAACATTTCACATGTCTACTATGTAATTGTAACGTACAGCGGATTAATTTTTTTTTTTCGAAATACCCTTCATAATTTATTTATGGAAGACATTTCAATTTTTTTTTAATAATCTGCATCCATTTCTCACCTGTTTTTAATTTACAACACCCTCCACATCTCCAAATTTATGAAACAAATACAATATTCATTAAAGAAAATAAAACACTCAGTTTTTTTTCTCTCTCTATTATCAGGGCATCTGGATTTTGTTTGAATTGATTGAAGTTGAACTGATGTGTTGTTGGACACGCCAGTTACTGAACATTTTATAAAAAAATGTTTGTTTGAAATCTGAAACATGATCTGCTCTCCGCAGTTTCTGTTTTCCCGTACATTTTAATTTTGTTGAACTTTTTATTTTGTTCATTCATAACAAAAATTTCTGATCAATTTAATTTTAAAATAAATTATTGTATCATACTGGATATTGTGATTATTTACAGATCAGAAAACGATCTGTAAGAAGCAAGATCGTTATTGAACTTTCCAGCAATCGTCTTATGTCAGCCTAGAGTCGGATTATTATAATGCTAAAAAAAAATAAAAAAATAATAAAACTTTAAACATAAAAACAAAAAACACTAATGTTGTGTCGAGATGTGAACGAAAACAATAATAATCACAAAGAAAAAAGACTCTAAAAACTTAAAGCAACAAAAACAAAATGATTATCAACAAATTAATTAAATTAAAAAAAAGACTAAGTAATTTCCACCCGACCCAAAAACGCATAAATACGTAAAAAAAAAAAAATGTTATGGTTTGATTATTGATTCAATTCAAATCAATTATACAAGTATCCACTTTTTCTTTAAAAACTAATGCCTGGTTCAAGGCAAATAAAAATTAAAGACTTAAAATATTTTTTCTCCAAAGACTCAAGAATATGTTCATAAAAAATGAAAACAATAACTTAATAACTACAGGTGTCAGGAGGTCGGCTTGCCCATCCCCACCCTCAAAAGTGTTGCTTTCAGTTTCTGAGTTTGTAACACTCGCATGCAGTGACGTCATTAAAAATCTATTTCGTCTGTTTTGTTAAAGTTAACAGTTTATTAATCTTAAAAATATATAGTAAATGAATTATTTAAATCCTCCTCCAAATTCAAAAACAAATGCTGCTGCTTAAAAAAAAATAGGAAAGAAAAAAATTAAGTGATCAGGTGACTTAAAAAAAAGGTTGCATTTTTTTTCAGTGATTTCCGTTTTTCCTCGACAAATGTGGAAGCAACCAAACGAATGTGCAGTCAGTGTTTGACCGTTAAAAGAAAAGCATTTGCGTTCTTCGTCATGATGATGAGGCAAAAGCTGTCGTGATCGACCGATGATATCGATTCTCTCCCTCAAGAGTTTTAATTTGTTCAACTTTTTCCTTAACAAACTTTTCTCTAAGTTTGAACGCACCTGGTAAACAGAGTGATCTCCCTTGAAGAAAAGCGACCTCTCCTCTGCTTTCTTCGCATCTATTTCTGTCGTCTTCTCGAGATACAACACGTCATTCCACCCCCGTCCGTCCGTCTGTCTGTCCCTGTCCAGTTGTCGTTGTCCTTCTCCTCACCACATTCAAGAAAACCCTGTAGTGTTATCTTTTCGATCATTTATTATCTTAAACCGAAACAACGATGGTGATCTCTCAACAAATCAGACAGACTGACTTGGTGTGAAGGAAGAGCCACGGGTGGCGTGACGAGGGCAGATGTCAACAAATAAGAAAGAAGAAGAAATAAATAAACTGACTAAATGTCATTCTATTTTCTGTTCGGTTTTACATCATTTTTCGGGAGAGGGAATTAACGGGTGGGTAAAGAGGAATCACAAGATCAGAAATACGATGTGTGTGGGTGCGGCTGGACTGGATTATCAAATGATGCGAACTGTAACTGTTTAAAATAATTCACAGTTAACTTAACACCATGACGGTTTGGGGGGGGGTCTGTGAAAGACAAAAAACCTTGAGCAAGGACCTCACCCTCGATACTAAGTTGACATTAATTCTATCGTAATGTTTTGTTTTTTTTTTTTATCGAAAGACCATAAATTTTGCATGTCGAGTGAATGTGTACAAAAATGATCTCGTCGTATTTTGGGCTACTCACCACTGAAATGTTGAGGCTTCAGTTGTTTTCTTCTGGACATTTTATAACGCTACTGGGACGGTTGTTGTTGTTTTGAAGGTCCACGAATGTTGTTGGTTTGGGGTTGACGAATGGCACGGGAGGCCGTATTGTTGAGAGGCACAGAGCAGCCCCAGACACACAAGAAGAAGAAAAAGAGGAGTGGGCCGAACTGCCAACTTCCCTTTCCTGAGCCGTCCATGTTGAACGCAGCACTCTGGGATACACACGCACAAACGCACGCACGCACATGCACAAACCCACCCTCACACGCACCAAGATGCCTAGCCCTCCCCACCGGCACCGACTGTTCTCCCTGGTTCTGCAGTTCCTAGGTTTAACAGCAACAATCCAAACCTTCCGTTGTTCCACTCTCTCCCCAGCTTGATGTCTCGACTCACATGCCTCAACTTCATCATTTTTACAGGCCTTATTAATTCATTATTTCGATGACAAAACGAAAATGACAGACACAACTTTTCAGTTTACTACTTTATTTATTTATTTAAATAAAAATATCCTATATAAATAGCCAGTTTTGTGGCCGAGATAGTTGTATATTTGACAGATAGGTGTTCGAGCCAGGGTAAAAGCAAGTTTCAAAATGCTGAATTAATTTTCTATGCAGGTAGAAACTACTAAAAACTAATAAAAACTAACTAAAAAAACTTTTTAAAAAAAACCCAGACATCTGAGCTTCCTCACTTGGAAAAATGGCGCCATACAATCTTCCTACTCACATTTCCCTTTTTTTGTCTTTCATTAAAATTAAAAACCTGAGCTTGTACGACCCTCTATTTGAGACAGTTGCATATTTGTTCTCTCCGATACCAAGGGTTCGAACCCAAATAAAAGTCAAAATTTGAAATGTTGATTTTTCAAGTCAGACAGGCTCTCTTCAAAAAGACTGGAGCAACACAATCTTCTTACCTCTTCTTACTCATCAGCCCATTTTTAACCATAGTGTCAATCTGTCATTGTACATAATATTTATTGTGATCTGCCTGCTGTTGACCGAGGTGAGGAGAAATGTGTTTTTTGTTAATATTCGAGTTTAGTAAGAAACAGGATTTCGTAATGAATGCTGATTTTTCAAGATAAGTAAGACCTAATCCACTTGGAAAATGGCGCAACACAGTCTTCTCCGAACCGTACAAGTTAAATTTAAAGCAAGCTATCAGTGATTGTTTTGTTTACCTTTATTGACAGTTGTATTGCTTACTCACCGGTGCGCCCAGCTCTTCTGTGTTGTCGGCTATCTCTCCCTTCGTCGCTTGGGTCGGCCATCACGTCAGGGGCATGAGAAAAAGAGATGCAGGGAGAGGACTTCCCCAGTGTAGTAGTCGCTGTGAAACAACACGTGTGCTTCCCCCACCGCTTTGACACGTTTCTACGCCTTGATTCAATAATAACGGCAAACCATTAGTAGTAGCAGCAGTTTTGAGTGAAAGTGGACGTTGCTTTTTTTTTTTTGCTGTAGTTACCAAACGTGTACTCAATGTCAAAAACGGAATAACACCCTTTTGCCATCCAACATAGGGATCGTCACAGATAGCTTAACCCCGATTTAGTACGACTTCAACACTTTAAAAAAAAAAAAAAAATTATTCGGTCACCAATTCAAAAAGTTCAAGCATTCCTTTTTAACCCTTCACCCCTGATCATTTACGATGGTGCTCCCTGGAACTTGTAATAATCAAGAAGCCGGGTAAATAATTTTTCTTTTCTATTGATTGGATTATCGTTTTCGCTTCTTTTTGGTTGTGTTGTTCAAAAATCTGATTTGCTTTTTTAATCGAGAGGTTTGCTTTTCCTTACACCTATTTTTGTAAAGATGTGGTTTATTAACTAAGCACATGGGACGATAAGTTAACTTATTAACTTTCGTTATTATTGCTTTGTCACTTGTGTTTGTCTCTCCTTATTGAAATCCTTGTGAAATCTCCTTTTTCTCTTAAAACGAAAAAAAAAGGCATTCACCCAAATTGTTATTTTAAAATAAAAATACAAATAATTCCGTTCTTTGTCTCTTTAGGGTTAAGATCACATCTCATTGAAATCGCTTATCTCAGATCCGAATCATCCAGTTCACTGTTCACACGTGTAAATTACCAAAGCTTTATTTAATTTAGACAGACATTTAGTCACACTGTATACAAAAAAAACGGAAAACTTTAAAGTAAACTAAACATGAAAATATCCTATTTCCATTCATCTTATTTTATATGGCACTATTTAAAAAGAAAATAATTATTAAGTTTCTTCATTGAATAATGTTCCTTTTCTCGATGCAATTTCTTGATCTTAAATTACTGATAGCCTTTGTATTTATTTTTGTCGATTTCATTTTGGGCACCCTGTTTGTTTTTTTTGTATGGAAATATTTGTGCAATGCAAGGGAAGCCCCATTGACATAGATCAAGTACGGATGACCAGTAGAGTCACAAACTCTGTACCAAGTATTCAGAAATTCTCATAGTATTGCAAACGTGCGTAATGTATACAGGGCAAAAATATTATAAAAGTTATTTTTAATGATTAATGTGCATGCTGAAACCAGTTTTTAAATATGAAATATTTTAATTGAAGCTATCAATGAGAAACTGATTTTTGATGTCTTTATGGCATATTCAGTATTGTGTATCTGCTGCCAATATAACTTAAAAATGTCTGTTTTTTCTTTATTTAAAAAAAAAAAAAGTGAATATGTTTGGTTTGTGTTAGTTCATTCAATTCTGTTCATAAACACTTTTTAGGTATATTATTTTAAAGATTGATTTTTCGATTATTGTTCAGCTGACAATCCGTACAATTAAAAGTGGGTCAGTTGTATATTTCAAATTTTTGCAACACGTGTACTTATTTTCTGGATATATTAACGTTGTCTTTTTTTCTCACCAGATTTTTTTTTCTTCATATTTTATTTTGGTAAAAGAATTTTCTTTTGAAATTCAAAAACGGTAAACCGTTTTGCTTCATTTTTTTTTTTTTTTAAATTAATCTCAAGCTGAAGAAATGTAACGAATTTCTTCGTTTCTTGGTTGTATATAATAATTCATTATTTTATTACATCATCCAAAATCGTTTCGTTTTTCTTTTTTTAATAAATAGAAAAATTGATGTTTGACTTTTTTTTTTTTTTTTTGAACGAAATAAAATCTCATGTAATTTTCAACTGAAAATTTGAACTTTCCTTTAGAATTTATTGATTCAAGTGAGAAAAGAAAAAAAACTTTGGAAATAGTTTTTAAATTAATTAAAAAAAAGCATTTTTCTTTTTTTTTTTTTTTTGCTTTGTTTCTTTCCAAATTTATCTGAAGAAAACGTATTTTTTTTATACTTTAATTAACAATATGAATTGTCATTTTTCTTTTTTTAAGAAACTGAATAAAGAAAGAAATTTTTTTTTTTTTTTTTTTACGTTTTTCTTCTACTTTTTTATCTCATTCAACTGCTGAACAAAAACTTTAAAAAGTTTTAGGTTTCTAACTGATAATAGTTTAAATTTAATAATGTATTTTGTAATTTTGATTTACTATGCAGTATTATTCAGCATATTACAAACTTCAGAAGTTTATGGTCTGTCACAAATTGCTAAACCAGAAAAATAGTCTCGGGCTTTAAAATCAAAGAAAGGTACTGATTTATTTATTTTTTCTTAAAATCTTTTTTTGTGGATTAAAAAACAATTAAGTATGAAAAATGAGAATCTTTTAAATCTGACTAAAAATCTAAAGCTTGTGTAGTTTATTTGATCAGAGGACGAATTCAAAACTTTATTAAAAATTTATTGTGCTTTTGAAAAACGTGATTTATTGCAATTTTGACTTTGAATCTGATCTAAAAGAAAAAAGTAAATGAAGGCGGTTTGTTTCACTTGTAAAGGTAAAAATAGTTACTTATCGCAAATTTAATAATTTTATCCTTGTGATCGCGAACGATAACCCCACACTTAGAAATAGTACACCAGAGTCGACCCAACTGGAGTGCAATGGGGGTCCTTGCTCTGAGAGAATGAATTTGGTGTGAATATAAGATGTAAATTATTTTTATTTTGTGGTGAATTTAAATAGAAAAGATCAAAAAAAGTTGTCATATTATTTGTTTCTAGTTCCCTTTTTTTTTTTTTTTTTTTACTTTTACCATCAATGAAGTGAAAAGCATTCACACAAAAGTTAATTTTTCTCCCGAATTAAATCAGTATTTGGATATTTCATACAGAAAAAAAGTTTCACTTTTAACAATTGTTTTCTTGATTTTACAGTGACTACTGAGAAATAGTTCAGTTGACAATCTTGGAATAGAGTGCTTGACAATTTAGAAAGATTGCATTTGTAGCTAGTACTGTTAGCAACCCCGTGAGCATGCTTTACAAATACCCAAAAACTAGCTTCTAGCAATCACAACGCAGCATACCTCCAGGACTGAATCAACATTAACAACCAGCAATGTACAATGGATTATGTGGAAATGGCTATGTGGAAAGATATGTAAAAGTCCATGAGGCCTCAAAATACAACAAGTCTGGATGAAATGCCCGGAGTGAGGAAAACTGACACAACGTATAGGTAAAAGCCTTGGTAAAACAGAAGAGGAGTGAGGCCAGGAGGCATCCCATGGTGCCCTGATCTCCAAGCGCTTGTTACTCATTCACTAGGTATGGCACTCCAGAAGAGGATTAAATGGCCCCCTGCTAACAACAAAGGGAAATGGTAGGAATTCGATAATGACATCACAGAGATATTGAAAATAGCTGCAAGAAGAGATTTAGATCCACATTTAAAATTTATGACAATAATAATTGTAAGCATGGCAACAAAGGTTTGGCACCAGGAAAAGATGTGCAATTTGAATAGGAGAAAAGGACAAGAGGGACTGAAGAGAGAAATGAGAACACTTATAAAACAATCTAAATTGGCCTGTACTGAAGAAAGGCTTGCTCTAATGGAGTTACAGAACATCCTGCAAAATAAATTGAACAGCATACGCAGAGCGGAGTGGCACAGAAGGAGGTGGAAAGAAAGAAAGTAAGTAAATGAGCTACTTTCGTATCAAATCCATTTGGCGTCACTTGGTCTCTCTTTGGAGATAAGAGAAGTGGCAATTTAGAGACATCAAAGAAGGAGATTAACAGTTATCTTCAAAACTCCTTCTGTGATCCGGCAAGAGATCATGAACTGGGCCCAAATGATTTGTTGATTACTCAGGAGCCCCGAAGCATAAATTTAATACAGGGACTCCAATCTAGAAAGTACTTCAGGAAGTGGTCAAAGCATTGAGATCTGCATTGTCACCAGGTCTTAGTGGAGTCCCTTACATTGTATACAAGGGATGTATGGGAATACATCAATTTCTGTGGAAATTGTTAAAGGTGATCTGGAGGAGAGGCAGAATTGCAGCACAATGTAGGCAAGCTGACAAGGTATGGATACCTAAGGAAGAATCCTCAAAAGAGATTGAATTTTGTATCATTTCTCTGCTTAACACGGAGTGCAAGATCTTCTTCAGAATCTTGGTCAAACATTTCTCTTATTACTGTGTCAATTATGGCTATATAGACACATCAGTCCTGAAGGCAGACATCGCTGGGATGCCAGGCGGCCTGGAACACATGGGAGTACTGGTGCAACTTCTGAGAGAAACCAAAAAGAGCAAGGGTGACTTAATGGTCTTATGGTTGGACCTTGCAAATGCTTATGGGTCGATCCCACACAAGCTTGTGGGTGAAGCTTTAGAACAGCACCACATTCCTAATATCATTGGCAATTTAATCATGGACTATTACTACAACTTTTAGGTGAGAATAACATCAAGAACCACTACATCTGCATGACACAGACTTGAAAGAGGTATCGTAACCAGCTGTACAATATTGGCAGCACTCTTCACCTTAGCTTTGAATATGATTGTCAAGGCCGCAAAGAGGGAATGCCAAGGACCTCAGTCAGTCAGGGGTCTGGCAGCCGCCAATAAGACCTTGCATGGATGACCTTACAGTCACAACGAACTCAGGTAGCTCTTGAGGGGTATTGAAAGGAATATGAAGTGGGCAAGGATGAAATTCAAACCAGATAAATTAAGGTCACTAGTGATTAAAAAAAGGCCAGGTCACCAGCAAATACAGATTTACTGTTGCAGATACAAATATTCCAATGCTCAGAGAAACCAGTCAAGAATTTAGGCAAGATATTCGATCTGAGAGATACCACCCTTATCTGTCAGATTATTGAACAACCTATACACAACATTATTAAAAATTGATGAATCAGTCCTACCAGATCGATTTAAAGCGTAGGTATTTCAACACTCATTATCACCCAGAGTACTATGGCCGCTTCAACTATGTGAAGTCTCATTCACAACAGTGGAAGCTTTGAAGAGGAAAATAACAGCACACTTGAGAAAATGGGTTGGGTTCCTAAAAGTTTAAGCAGTTTTCTGTATGGTAACACAAATGCTCTAAAGCTACTACATAGCAACCTCAAAGAGGATTAAGCCAGACTAGGGAGGTCCACCAATTCGGAGAATCTCAAGACCTGAAAGTGAGAGGAGCAAGAATAGAGACTCGAACAGGGAGAAAATGGAGTGCCATTAAAGAATTAGCTGTAGCAGAAGAGGAATAGGAATCCTGGCAAAAGGGAAGACAGGATTGGGCTACTTTCTCACTAGACGATATGATAAAGCCCAAGGTAAAGAAAGACACCAGTTGCTACAAAATGAAGTCTGAGCAGGTGCCAAGGAAAACTTATTGTAGAATGATCGGGCTTTGCCAACAAGGAGCATGGACAAAATTAGAAGGAAATGAACAGTAGAAGATAAATTGGTCAGATTGCTGGCGTGCTGACTTTAGTAGTTCCTTATGAAATCAGTCTACGATGTTCTCCCAAGTCCATCAAATCTAAATATGTGGAGTATAAATGAAATGCCCAACTGCGCTCTATGTTGAGGTAGAGGTTCATTGCAAGACACCTTAAGTAGCTGCCCCAAGGTTTTAGGGGATGGTCAGTATCATTTGCACCACGATCAGGTCCTTAGAGCCATAGCGAATGCAGTCATGACAGTCATTAGGTCGTGCAAGGTATAAAGAGCCATTAATACATTTTATTAAGACTGGAGAAAATAAAACGAAAGCAGGAAAAAAAATACCCCAAATAGGCTTTCAACACTACGTGATTGGCAGCTAATCACAGACCTGCAAAAACAACTGAAATTCTCAGATCACATAATGCAGACAGCATTTTGCCCAGACTTATTAATGTATTCCAACATCACCAAGAAATTAATAATTTATGAATTATCAGTTGTAAGAGAAGAGAACATTCAGGAGCTGGTCGAAAGGTAAAATGATTGGAAAACCTACTTTAATCCAATTGAAGTGGGGTGCAGAAGTTTTGTGGGGCATTCTTTAAGCAAGGCATTGACGAAAATTGGAATTGTAGGAACAGCAAAAAAGAAAACTCAGACACAGCTGAAGAAAGATCTTGGTGGATATGGCTAAAAATCGCAAGACCCATGGCTTAAACCATGAATATGCCTTTACGATCAGCGAGACTGCTTTTGTTATTTTTTTTCTACCCCTTAAGTTAGCTTACATTTTCTGGCTTGGGCACCAGTGAAGCTAATGGTGTGTTTTAGCTTTAAACACCTTGGTTACACATTTGTGGATGAAAGGCCAAAGAACTTTTAAATAGTTGAAAAAAAAAACAAACCATAAAGTAGTAATTTAGGGTTTTTTTTGTTTTTTTTTTTACCTTGTTTGCTTGTTGAACAATAAGTTGTCCTCAAATAGCTTTCAAATCCATGAAGCCAATGGATCTAATGTTAATCAAGCTTAATAAGACACATCCCCCCCTACCAAAACAATGGAACATTGAAGCCTGTCCTGTTGGTTTCAGTTTTCCATAAAACTAAAGGCCTGTGGCATAACATTCACAAGTTTGTTCAAGGTATTGTCAGTTTTTTGTTTTTTTACATTAAGACTGGCTGACAGAAGTGAATGCATGGATGTAAGTTAAGGAGAATATAATCTGATACAGCAATTAATGTCACATGATTTTTTTTTTTTTTTTTTTAAATTTGAAGGAGCTTACCATAATGTCAGTGCATGTGCAGGAAAGGCAAAACTGAAAAGCGCGTGCAAATCTCACCGTCAACCTTATACGCATAGACTGCATACAAAAAATATCTGATTGGCTAATGCAAATCTCTTTGACTCTGATTGGCTAATGCAAATTTCTTTGACATTATAAAAGTAAGACCTACCTCCTGAGATATTTAATGATTTTCTAAAAGTACATTGTAGAATGAATGGGGAAGGTGGCCTGTCAACAGGTCAGGGCACCTGGCAGAATGGCTCTGATGTCGCAATATTCAAAATTCTAATGAAGCCAGGGTGACATCACTGATGACCTCCACTGTTTCATTTTATAAATTTTTTTAAAGAACTGTCATCTTGATGAAATATTCAGCATATTTTTCAGTTTGGGCCAAACTTTTTTTTTATTTTGTATTCTTGTGGAATTTCTCTCATCTTTTGTAGTTTCTGTAAATCCTTTTTCTCTTTTCTCAAGGCTGATGTGTTTTTAATTTTGGAGACAATTAGAAACCATTTGATAATTTTAATTCTAAAAAAGGTTAAAAAAATTTTTTTTCTTTACATCTTAAACTAGGTCAGTTTTTAGCACATGGCTACTTTTATAGAGAGTAATCAGCAAATTCTGGACTCACTACCAACAGCTTGTAAGACTGTAGCTTTACTGCATGTACATTTAGTAATTTCACCTGAATATAGCAGAAAAATTTTTTTTTGTATTTTAATTTGAATATTTTCAAGATATCGAATGAACAAAAATATGGTTATAATTTCATATGATCCCTGAAATAATATCAAACTGAATTCTTAATCTTTACTTATCTAAGCTTAATACTGCATAAGACCAAGTGTAAATAAGAAACTTGTGCCAGTCTTCTTTGTGAAGAGTGGGAGGGACAAACTGCCTTAAAATCTGCTTTCAAGATGATGGTTTTAACCTTGGTTTGTACATCATTCACCAATATTGGTAGGGTATGTGTAACACCTTAGGCCACATCTGTCTAATTCAGTGATTCTTAACCAGCGTTCTCTGGAGCCCTAGTGCTGGGAATGTTTGCAAAATACCCCCCCCATCCATTTATGTAAGCAGAACTACGCAAATGCATGCTGGGATTTCTTCCAAGCCAATAAGATAGGTAACGTCCCAGTCTGTCTTGTCTTGAAGTCATAATGCTGCATTCATTTATCCAAATTTGCTTTTGTACGTCAACCTCAATTTTTAGTTTTAACTTTTTACCATATTACTGTTTCTTTGCTTTATGTATATTGTTTGCTTGCTTTATATTATTTTTTGCCTGTTCTTTTCTTTTTCTTATTGCTTATTGTAAACTTTTCAGTAATTTTTCAGCATATTGTTGGATTTGGTTATCCATAGTAAAGGCTTCAACCTCTTCTTTCTTTAAAATTATAATAATAGGGAATGTATTTAGTGATGTCTATATGGAGGCAGTGTGAAACTGCCTTCATTGGTTAGTGGACGATTTGGGTATCACTGAGCGATTCACTTTAGTACAGGATGTATGCATTGTCTCCATATATTATGTTTACCATGTGAGCTATGGTAAAAAAAATATAAGAGGTAGATGCTTATAATGGTATATAATTCTTATGCAGGGTCCCTCTGAGACATGAAAACTATTTTAAGGGTGGCACAAAAATAAAAAGTTTGAGAAACACTAATCTAACTAGACAATAGGTGTAGCGTTTGAGGACCAAGTTGTATATTGAACAGTAATGATTGTCGGTGAAAAAGCCAATTTTTGAATGGTAGTTCCCTGTTGCATACAAAGACTGATAGCTGTAGCAAGTTGGTCACTACTGCAGGCATTCTCTTCCTTC
This sequence comes from Acanthosepion lycidas, assembly GCA_963932145.1. Classification (NCBI taxonomy): domain Eukaryota; kingdom Metazoa; phylum Mollusca; class Cephalopoda; order Sepiida; family Sepiidae; genus Acanthosepion; species Acanthosepion lycidas. The sequence continues at coordinate 12,334,096 of OZ010587.1, forward strand.
TGTCTGACCTTACTTGATTTTATTTCTCCTCTGCTGTGGTATTGTCTGCACATACAACTCCCCGTTAAACACAGCAATCTGCAACTGTCTCTTCACAGTTGTCCAGCATAATTTCAGCAGACTTCAGATCATGTTTGCAGATCCAGTATCACAGCAGTGGGACTCCTACTTGTCAGCACCCTTCAACAAGGTACCTGGATAGCATCTCTTTCAGTATATGGCTGTAATATTAACCCAGAGCAGTCATTACAATTTCGTGGTAATTGTTCTCACAAGATTTCCTTTTCAGTATCTTAACTTTACATATTTAACTTCAGTGCTAGATTGGCAGTTAGGTCTCATCATTTTAGAGTTGAAATTGCTATGCAGTGGTATAAGACTGATGTTTAATCTAATGATATCAGTTGTCAGCTTATATTTTTTTAAGGAGTCATCTGCAGGGTTGCAGAAATTGTTTTGACAATTATCTTGACAAAGAAGGTCAGATGAGTGAAGTGGACCTCACAAGAAACATGTCAGTTGACCCTGACAAAGAGGGTCAGTTGAGTGGAGTGAACTTGAATCACTTTTTAAACAAAAGCTGACAGGACAAAGATGGCTTGTTCTCTTTATAAGTCAGTGATTCCTATCAGCGTAAACCAGAGGACTGGGCACCTATGACAGGAAGAGGAAGGCACGTTCCAGTTAGACTGTCTAAACACTTTGCCTCACTTTTCCTTGCTCACCTACAACCTACAAAAATTTGCCAGCTGCTCCAATTTTGTCTCCTGGTTTTATCTCAAGTTATTTTCCATGTATGAAGCTACAATTGTTTGACTGGAAGAATTTCCTCCCTGAGAATGATTCTAGTGTCTGGTCTGAGCTGCATCACTACACGTTACGGATTCTTTAAGTAACATGTCATTGGGCCTCCTACTCTCGGTAGGTCTGCCAAAAATGTGAATGTAATTATTCTTAGAATTCCAGTCATACTAACAGACGTATCCTTTTGATTTAAGGGAATTTAATTCCCAGTATGCTTAAGCTTTGCTATGTCCATTACTTTAATCCAAAGATTGTTTAGAGTTACTTGACTTTATCTGGAAGAATCCGATTTATGGACAATTTTACGTATGATGAACAAGAGTTAGAATCCCCACTATAATGACGGAAAAAGTTGATATTTTTTTATTTGGAGATTTTGTCTAACATTATCACTGATGACACTGTGATTAACAAATGCTGTGCATTTGATTTGTTTCTAATTTATTCATTTGAAAATGCAAAAAATATCTTCTTAAAAGAAAAAAATTATTTCTTCTCTAGAGAAAAGAAATTAATATGAATGCTTTTCATTTCTAAAATAAAATATTTTTATGGGTATGACTTTCCTTAATGAAATTCAACAATAGTTTAAAATACTGAGAATGTTACCTTCAATGAAAGGTTACAACATTCAAGAAACATTGTACTTAATCATTATTATGTATGTGATTTAGTCAAACTGTACCCACAATGCAACAGGCATTAATAAGGGAGGTTACTCAGGCATTTAATAGTTGTCTCCCTTTGACACCTGCTTCTCTCAACCTCTTTGCACAAGAGAGAATGTGAGTGAACAAGTGAGAATGAAACAAAACACAAAATTGTAATAAATGTTATTTTCCTCATTTAATTAGGCATGCTATTCAGAAAGCCAAATGGACCACGTGGCCCAGGGACTGCAGTTTTTCTATGACTGATCTAAAAGACAGGGATAATCATTGATATTTACTTAGGTCAAAGCCTCTTGGTGTTAGAACTCTCTTTCAGATATGGAAGATATACCTGGAAAATCAAGATATGAAATCCAAGATTTTCCCTGGTCTTGAAAACCAACTTTTTGCACTAGGGTTAAAGGAGAAAATATACAACTGTCTCAGCCATTTGGGCTACATCCCACCTTTAAAAGATGTCTAACATTTTCTCTTGGATGTTTACTTGAAGATTTTAGGGACATTAATTTTCCCCACAAAAACAAACAGAAGCCATGCGATAACATTGGATAAAATAAAACTTTTGTTTTATCTCGTACTATTTGTGAAGCAAAAGTTAAAAACGTTTAATAAAACAAAATTAGATTCTAATGGACATGTTATTAGAATGTATTCTGTTAATCAGTTTCAGACAAAATAAAAACCTTTTTTCTTTTCTTTTCTTTTTTATCAAGATATAATATCGTTACTGAGTGGATACTAAATCAAAATTTAATTAACTTTAATTTATGATTTATGGAGAAAAATCCAAATTTCATAGCATTTAAAATATATTTGAAATTATTTACCTGCAGAGTTTCAGCTTTTAAGCTTTTGTAGTTGTTATTAAAAATGTTATACTCTCCAAATGATACATTCAAATAGAGCTGAGTATTTTTCTGTTAAATATCTGTGCGTAGGCTTGTGTTTGCTATTACTTCCACATGCCAGGTATAAATGGAATAACATATCGAGTAATCATTTTGAGTAGCAGTCTGAACTGAAGTAGTAAGAAAACTTTTTAAGAAGTTTTCCTGTGTCTAGTCTATTGTCTATCATATAAAAACTGTCTTCATAAGAACCTGTTGTAAAAAAAAATATTTGTGCATATTCTTGTGTTTAATATGAAGTCCATGCATCATGTATAAATAAAAGACAATGTGTAAAGTAACTAGTCTGAGTAACAGTCCGAATTGAAGTAGTAAGAGGAATCATTAAGAAATTTTCCTGAATCTACTCTGTTTCTTGTCATATGAAAACATTTATGAAATATTTTTATTAGAAGAAACTGAATTAATCAGGGACTGGGGACAATATTTATACTTTATCTGCTTCTTTTTCTTTCCTTTTCCTTTGTGGATGAGTTGGATATTTTTTACAAGCCCAAATTCTACCCAACTTCAACTTTGTGCAAAATGTGTTTATGTAATCAGAAACTAGCTTCCTTTTGCTTTATTTCTATTTTTCTAAAATTATATATTGTTTAAATTTCTTTTCAATTGACAAAGTTGATACACAATTGATATGCATATAATTTTAATGCTTATTGTCATAGTGACAATTACAATCAAAGACTTGAATTCTTAGTTGTTCTGAAAGATTGTCTTCAGAAAAGGAATCAGAATGGTTGCTGCTTGGCTCTGAAACTCTTTCTTCACAGTATTACAGGTGTTATTCTAATTGCGGGTAACCAGGAATCTTGTATGAAGGTGGGTATTGGTAATGGTGGGGAGTGACTGCAGACAAAAAAAATAATCCTGGAATATAAGAAAGATGGTTAATACAATTATTTTGTAGCTGGTGTTTTGTGATACATTGTGATACATTTAAAAAACAATTTTTTTTTTTTTACCCCCACCCCAGCCAATAATACCTTTTTATGTTCTTGTACTGATTCTGCTGAAAATGTTTCGCAAAAATGTGTTCTTTGCTTGCATTTTGATCTAGCAAGAGTGGCCAGTACTAAAATCCAAGGTGTTATAAGGTTTACTACTATGTTGGTGTCTTAAATTTTTGAAAGTATTTTGGTACGTGTATGAAAATACCAAAAATTTTCAATGTTTGACAATCAAAATAAAGGAAATAATTTCAATGCAAATAATCAAATATATATATATATATATATAAAGATTTGACATGCCTTTACCGATTTGGCCACAAAGAAGCGTTCGGCTAGCAAGGTTGAATTTACTGTATTTAAACTTCAATCTTCTATGAATCTCTCGCATACATTCATATCTGCTCATGGCGTATCAAATGTAAACAAATCGGTAAAGGCACATCAAGCTAAATGATGGTTCTGTATAAGATACCGGTTCAAATCCTGTCGGAGGACAAATATTTTCTGTGAAAATTTCTCGAACATTCAGGCTGGTAAATTTTATTAATACTGTTTATTATAAACAGAGCATTTACTTAAATATTTGTATCTATAAAAAGAATGTATAAACATAAAAATGTCTTAAAATAATTGTTTGACTTTGTCCATTCATAATATAAATTTCCAAGAGGATAGAAACCAGGTAGAACTCAATGTCCAGGACAGAGTAATAATAAAAAGGCTTAAACACTCATATTCCATGGTTATAATTTATTACATTGGAATCGTAATTATTATCCAATTCATCAGACCTATAAATTCAAAAAGAAATCGGAAAAAATAACTCCGGGAATAAAAAATAAAATTTAGTGAGAGTATATGTATGAGAGTGGGGGACGAATGTGAGAGGTAAATGAAAGCTTTAAAGAGGGGTAACAGACGAAAGAAGAACAGGAAGGCTTAAAAGTGACGGTTGGGATTAAAATTTAACAGGGAGGAGTTAAATGACAGTTTAAATGAGTGAGATACAGATAAATATGAATTATTTTCTGATGCATAATACATTACTGAATCGCTGACCTAAATTAAATTAAAAACTGACATCGAAAATGGGTGTAAACATTTGTGGTGAGACTACGCACAATAAAGGACGATATAATCTAAACTTAAAATTCAGAAGATGAGAGAGAGAAAAAGAAAAGAAAAAAGGGGAAGATGGGGGGGGGGCAACTAGAACCAAAGGGCATTTATAAAAGAGCCGCTTTGCAATCAAGAATATTTGACAAGTAATATCACCTACAGGTTACAAATTTAATATAAATATATAAAATTTAACTAATATTTATTCTAGTAAGGACCTACTATTTCTATGCCCCAAAACACATACGTATATACACACATACACAATGACAACATAAATAATATATATATATATATATATATATATATATATATATATATATATATATATATATATATATATATTATTCCTTTGTGGAAAGTGGGTAGATGAAAGGAAAGATGGAACCATAATCTGGGGTGCACAAATATATACTTCAAAAAGTTTCAAGACCTCTTCTGACCACAGCCATATGCATACCTTTTTTTATCATCCCAAGCAATCAATAAAGCCACTAAGATGCAAAGGATTACTGAGTGTCTTGATAACTCTAAGTTTCATTGAGGTGACTGCCATGTTTTTGCTGTCTTTTTAGAAAAAAAAAAATGATCAGCACAGCAACAAAGAAGAAGAATTAGTGACGTTCTTGTTTTGTACTGTCAATATTTTTTACTTCTTCTTTATTTCTTGGATGACAACACAAATCCAACAATTGGATACCAATTCTTTGGGATTTGCCAGTGGTGGTGAAATTTTAAATTTTTTTTCTTGATTACATTGCCTCAGAATCTGCACTTTCATCTATCCTGTTAGATGGGTCTTCTCTCAAGGTCGCTGATCGCTTTGATTTGAACATTTATTGACTCATAAGCTTTCCCCACACCTCAAATAGAACTCATATATACAATCTATTATTTTTTTTTTTTTTTTTTAATTCACCCCAAGTAAGGTGATAATGCCACTGATTCTGTGTCAAATCAACATGGGTCTATCACAACACAGATTTTTTTTTTTCAAATTTGGTACACTTATAGAGCTTCATGATAGAAATTGAATGGTACCTATTTTACATCTCTAGTTCAAAGGGTTCCCAAGGATTGACCCTTGCCAAAAAGGTGAATTTTGTTAAAGAGACACAAAGTTTAAATATCAATATCTCAGTTGTTTTTTCACTCGCAAACCTAAATTATAAAGTACTTGGATTTTTTATTTTTTGTAGTTTTTTTTAAGGTCAAATAATCTGTTCTTGACCTTATCTTTAACTGCTTTATGGCATGATATGTACAAATTTTTGTGACTCCACTAAGATGCAAGGTGACTACTGGAAGTCAAAAGGAATGAAAAGACTTTAGAAAGATTTTGACTGTGGCCTGAGTTACAAAGGTTTTACTGAGTTGAACCAAATTCAAAATGGCAGATTTTGGTATTTGCCAATATATGCTAACATTTTCATATTTCCCAATATGGTCAAGTTGTATATCTTTAAAAAGCTCTTTGAATGCTTCTTGAATTCACATAAGAACTGTGATCATAAAATCCACAAATTCTGTGTTCTTTGTTGTTAAATGTTGACCAATTCAGTAGAAAATAAACAACCTTATTTTTGGTTTTGTTTACATTTTTATTATACAACAAATAGATTTCTATATGAAAAAGTGGCATAATGAAAATAATTATTTAAAAAAAAAGTGTCATGAATTAATGTTAAGATACAATATTATGAAAATATGCAACAAATGAAGCTCTATAAGTGTACCAAATTTGAAAAAAAATTTGTGTCAGTAATGGTTACACCCTTGTTTATTTGACACAGAATGACTCCACTAAGACGCAAGGTGACTGCTGGGAGTCAAAGAGAATGAAAAGACTTTAGAAAGAACTGGAAACCCAATTCTAAACAGGGAACAATGGATAAACCTCTACTCCTGTTCAAAAGATGCTGGAAAAATGGTTAGTTAATTGTATTGCACCAGTAAGTATCCAAAAATCAGTGATACTTTATCTTTACAAGAGCCAGATCAGACAAATAATAGAGTATTGCTGCCATATCTTGACTGGACCTTACCCAGTCCTCACCTGCCTGTCTTGATAGAGTTCAAAAGCATCTAGGTGGCCTTGTAGGTGAGGAATTATTTTCCACCCTACAAAGTTCTTTCCTACAGAAGTCTCTAGCTGCTCTATCGCTATTTCCATGGCGTGTGTTCTGATGGGCTACATTCCTTAGTCCTACCAGCCCTGACCTTTGCACCTAGAACTTGTCATACTGTGTACACAAGAGGGAATCTTCCTGCGTAACCCCATGAACTTCACTTCTTGCCTTTTCTTATGTACATACAGCACCACACAGTAACCTTCTACCTTGAGTAGCACTTGGGTGGACATTGGTATTATTAGTGGACATTGGTATTATTAAAAATGAAGTTTTTAATCCAGTGTCATTCTTTAAAATATAAAAATATTCACTTTGTTTTAAGTGAACCAATAAAATTCATCACTTTGTCCTCTCCTAAAAACACACAGGTAGATTATCTTACATTTTGTATCCGCAAAATTTTTATTTTATCTACTGATAAAAAAAAGGTGGGAAACTTCTTTTTTTTTTTTTTTTTTTATCTTTTTTTTTTTTTTTATCAAGACAATGTAAAGAACAAGTGGCCTGACCAAAGTACATTGCAATATCTATCTAGATACGGACAGGCATATTGTTTACTAGACACACACACACACACACACACACACAGAGTTATGGATGTGCATTGTCACCTGAGTCCAACATAGCCTGGAGTTATACACTTTCATACATAAAGTGATGTTTGCAGTTTTTCAGGTGTGTTTGGAATCTGTTAATTTCTTGAAACTTCGATTGGGCGCATTGTCCCTCCTGGAATTCAGAACACCACAAATTATACTAACGTTGGTTTAAAAAGTCAAATGCATGTGAAACATGATTAACCAATGAGGATTGAGCAATACAGAAGCGAAAATATAAGGTTTCTTTCTTCTTTTTCTATCTGTTTTATTCTATGATGAAAGACTTAATACAGGTGAGACGTATTAGATTGATAAACATTTCCTATTTGTTCTGTTGAATTCTGATCCATGGTTGATTTATATTTGATCCCAACTCATATCTATCTATATCTTTCTCTAACTATTCATCTCTAATATAAATAGCATTTAATTACGTTGAATTATATATATATATATATATATATATATATATATATATATATATATATTGATTATTTACTGAACTAAGTAAGTTAAGAGGTAAAATAATTTTATTTTTAACAACTATTTTCATGTTTGTTGTTTTTTACAATCTTTCACTTGGCTTATTCAGAAACCTGTCAGGTGACTTGGTTATTTGGTGTTGATTTATGCAGGATACTTACTTCCAAGGCAAGTTGGTTAGTGAGGCTTCTTAACAAAACATATTTGCTCACTTTTGCATATGTTTAGATTCCTATTGCCCATTTAACCTTTCATCTGTAGAATGTATAGTTATAGGGTTATTTAAAAATTTATATATTCATTATGCTTGGTTCTGTAGTTCTTGATAGGCATGAGACTGATTAACCCTTGGAGAGGAATACACTCAGCTCCCCATTGCTAACAACCCGTTAGATATACTAATATGTTAGCTTAAAAACCACCCTATTGGGTGTCATTTAAGCTAGCTCCTGCAAAGGGCTCTTCATTGAACCTTCATCATAATTAGATGTGATAGGCAACGATAAACTACAGAAGAATTCAAAATTTATTTCTGCATTTAAGTATTACATTAATATTTAAGATTACCTTTTAAAAGTTCAATGATAATTTTTCTGCCACCACTTAATTTAAAGACAATTTGAGGTATGCAGGTCTTTACTTTTCATACAAGCAATTATTTTTATTTCATGTGTAACTTTCTCAATTAATTTTGATTATTCCCAAATTTATTTCCAAATTATAAAAATTGTTATCATACAAAAATTATTGCCATAAAAAATCACCAAAAACATTTGCAGTAACAAAAACTTGGGAATCCAAAAATTTCAGGATTACGAGTCAGAATGTTTTTAATTTGCTCACAGTCGGCCTGATTCCAAAATGGTATAATATATTGGGCATCAAGGAGTAAAGTTGAGAAGGTGTGACACACTGACACTTGCATTTATTAGATAGATATTAATACCTGAGAAATTTATATAAGTGATCTTGCCACTTTTCAATTGAAACTTTGGTGTTTTTATTGAAAAACACTTTCAAAGTTTTAGCTCAGAGTTGGATAAACTTTTTTCATGGGGGCTCACATCATTGTCAGCTTTGTGTACAACTGGTCACATCACAATACCAACAAAGTTTCACAATGACGATATAAATAACAATCATCCATGTGCATATAATTTGTACATTTATTTACTAGGCACATTTTGGGAAGTGACTGCACAAATGAATGAAAAAATAGTTTAATATATATGTTTATTACTATTAACGACAATTTGTACAGATGAGAAAAATCTTTTACAATAATAAATTCACAATAAATCTTGTGTGATGTTTATAGTGAGGTGCAGCACACACACACACTATACGTTTATCTCTAGTTGGAGTACTTACAGGCACCTAGATCCCTACCTCAGTATATACTGTGCCAATGATTGAACATTGGCATTAGCACAGCATGGGGCATAATGATCCAGGTGCCTGTGGTTGTACTTAATGTGATAATTCAATTTTGTAAAAGGTGAGTTTCCTGAGAATTGGTTTGCTATTAAATAAATATGGTTTCTATATTTGTTCTCTTTGTGTTTTGAATAGATTACTATTTTGTGCCACGAAGATGGATATTTACACAAAATTCATCAGGGTGACTTCACGCGGCCTGTAAGCTATAGTTTGCCCCATACTGTTTTAGTCTAACTTCGTGAGGACCAAACCACAAAAAAACTCTAGTCATCATAGAATACCATTTTTTGCCTTCCATTAGTATGGCTGATACTAACCTCCAGGAGAGCAACATCTTGTGCCTTCTTGGTCTCATGTTTTCCACTAACATGAAGTGGAAAGATTATATTGAATCAATTGCTAAGTCTGCTGTTAGTAAGGTTAGTTCACTGTGTAGTGCCAGACAGTTTTTCTTGTCAGAATCCATTGTGCATATTTACAAATCTACCATATCTGGCTTAGTGATACTGCTATATATTTCTCTATATACTAAGCAAATTCCAAAGAAGGGTCTGTAATGTTATTGGTCCTGACCTGGCATCTTGATCAGTCAATTTCTCACTGCTGTGATGTGGCTTCCTGCTGTCTTTTATATAAATATTTTTCATGCCAGTTGTTCTATGAGCTTTCCTTCTTGGTACCTTGACCATATGAATTCACTTGTGTTACTAGATTGGCTACTAGGTCTCCTTGTTTAATGGTTGAAATAACAAGATATAAGTGTAAATTCTCTTCTAATAGTTTCTTTTTTCACCTGTGAAACTCTCTTCCAGTTTCTTGCTTCCCTGGCAACTACAATCTTCAAAAAGTTAAATGCATTGTTAATTGCCATTTTCTGTCTTCCTGAAATTTTTTTTTTTTATTGTCTTTTCATTTTCTTAAACATATTCATATTTTCTCTCACTCTCAGTAACCCCTTGCATTTTGGTGGCATTATCATGTTACTTGGGTTGAAATGCTTAAAAATAAAATAGAAGTTTTTTTGTTGAATCAAATAAGCAATCCAATATCATTCTTTGAAATGTTAAGCTATTGGCATTTTGGGATTGTAGAACTTGTTCTCTTTGAATCATTGTTTTCTCTGGGAAAAGTGCAGAATCTTATTGAAGAAACGTCTTGCCTCTTTTCACCTTTAAGTACACATTTGGGAATTTCATGAAAGTCACATGAGGTACACCAAATTGAAATCTTGCTAATTGCTGTCAATGAACTGTAATTGGTTCTAATCTTTGGTGACTACAATTTCTCTTGTTTGTCCTGTTTTTGTTTTGTTTTTGTTTTTTGTTTTTTTTTTTTAGTTTTTTTTTTTGTTTTTTGTTTGTTTTTTTTAGTTTTTTTTTTTTTTTTTAGTTTTTTGTTTTTGTTTTTTTTGTTTTTGTTTTTTTTGTTTTTGTTTTTTTTGTTTTTGTTTTTTTTGTTTTTGTTTTTTTTGTTTTTGTTTTTTTTGTTTTTGTTTTTTTTTTTTCTAATCAATTCACTTTTCATGGCATTTTCTTCTTGCATTTTTGTATTTCTTATTTTCACACAAGTTGATATCTGAAACCTTTCACTCCAAACTCTCTTTCACAATATCAGTCAGTTATGTGCCATGCATGATACACACATAGGCGATCATGTATCTCTCGACACATAACTGATGAGGCAGATTTTTTTTTCCTCGGTAGGTTGCCATTTCTTTCTGTGGTAAACCAATTGCTATCCAAGGCTATAGAACCCGGTCTGTCCTGCTATCTGCCTATAGCTGAAGGGAGAAGAAGTGGATTCATACCTTTCCCAAGGTTATTAGCACCTAAGTGAATGTAATGGATTCGACTGGAAAGTCAGTCAGTTATGTACCATGCGTGATACATGCTTAGGTGATCGTGTATCTTTAATACATGACTGACGATTTTTGTTTTCTTCAATATTTTTAAATATCTTAATGCTGAATTTGAAATTTGTTAGGAAGTTGAAAAGTCACCACCCTTAAATTGCTTAAACCAGTTTTTGGCAGTATGCACAAAAACAAAGTTAAAATAACACATCTTAAAATTGCCAGAATCTCAATAATTGTATCTGCTATTATAATACCAAAAACAAAAACTATTACTGACTAGCATTGATAATGGTAAGATCTATATAATAATAATAATAATAAGAAGAAGAATGATGGAGTTGAGTCATTAGGTGTGTACGTGAAATAAGTATTGAAATAAAAGCCTGGAAAGAAATGTGAATACTTTTGACACACCCTAGAAATAGATTATTATTATTAGTATTATTGTATTTGCATTTATAATACTTTTTTTAAAACTGGATTGGTGAGGCCAAGAAAGCCGATAGAGCCACTAAGATTCAAGGTGTTATTGAAAGTGAATGAATCTGAGAAAAATCATTAAGGAGAAAGGATGATAAAAGAACAGGATTCAAGAAGACAGAAGATGACAATTGACATTTTATTTAAATTTATATATGGCAGTTTTGTAAAATTTAAACTAAAAATCAATAATACCAATGAAAGATTTATTAAAATATGATTTTAAAAATTGTGAAGTAAAATTAAATTTGCTCCTTATGTTGTAAACACAATTTTTTATATTACTATGTGTGTGTTTCATTGAATAATATAGACATATTATGTCTATTTATTTTTATGCCTATCCTTTCTAGTTCTCTGATCAGTTTCTAGATGTTAAGATGAAATTCATAATTTTTTCCTACCCAAGTACTTTCGATCTTCTCCCAGATCATTCTCATGGGGAAATTACAAAAACAAACATAATTGTAACTGTGATAAAATATGTTGTGATGATTTTTTTTTTTTTTCTGTTATAATTATTTTAAATTTTTAAATCGAAAAGAGTAAATTCCACTGATAGGTCAGACAATTTTACATTTTATTATATCTTTTCAATTTCCAAACGAGTTTTATATTGGGATTGATATTATGAATAGATTGTCCAAAGTTCTTATTTTTCCTTGTTATATTCGAGTACTTTTGACCTGTCACAGTCATTATCAACATCCAGTTCTTGATATTGACTGTGATAGTTGAAAATTCTTGAATGAATATAACAGAAAAAAATTCTGAACTTTGGCCAATTTATTCATAACTTCAGTCCTGATGCACATCCCATCTGGAAATTGGAAAGATATAATAAAAAGTTGAATAGACAAACCATGTTGGTTGAATTTAATAAAACTTCTTAGGATAAATTTTTGTTGCTGAAATACACATTTGTGTGTGTGTTTTTTCTGTTTTTGACACAGTCTACACTAGAGTTGATAAGACAGATGACTGATATCTTCATCTACTGAAATAGGCTCTTCCCCATATGAGGTGATTTGGGATTTTATTGTTTATTAATTATTTGCTCTGTAATAATAAATACATTGAGCTCTTTTTGTGGATCAATTTTAATACTCTATATTACTAGGATACACTTGGATTGTATACTAACAGATTTATTACCTTTACTATATATATATATATATAGAGAGAGAGAGAGTCATCTACAGACAGACTGTTTTGCTGTATCTTATTTTGCTGATATCTTACCTCTAGGCCATTATCACATGGCAGAAAGGAAGGGAATTTTAACATTTTTTTTCTATACGAAATACAACAGTGGCTTGGAGAACTCCGTTCATACTTGAAGAGTAATGTTTTTTTTTTTTTTTTTTTTTAAACCCTCTTTCCCTGGAGAACTCTCTCTCATATATATATATATATATATGTGCTTGTCACTTCTGCAAAGAAGTGACAATGAATGAATGAAAAATGTTTAGAAAAAAATCATTATCAATTGATATCTTTTTTTTGTCTCCCCTCAATTAAATAAGTGCACAATTTATATATTGGCCATGCAATTGCCACCTTGTCTTGATGACTAATGTGCTGTTTATTTAGTCAAGCTGCAATACATGTGCACATCAATGAACACACACTACCTAACACTGGTTCTACATTCAACCTAAAAAATGCCTGACTTGTATGCTATGATATGTATCATTGGCAAAAGCATTTAACTTACAATTAGGAACAGTGTGTGTGTGTTATTTGGAGCTTAACTTACACTGAACTGAATAGGGTTAAGAAAATTGTATTACTTTGGTTTTCTAAGGAGAATCAGCTTACCTGACTGGAAAAATCCACATTTTTGAAACCTCTTTTCTTTTTTTTTTTCATAATTGGGCTCAAATGTGGTTAATATACAATTGCATCAACCACTGACCAGGTATTCTTCTCCTGTGTATCATGTCTTTTCAGAACGTGGGTGATCATGGCTCACCACAATTTCCTGTCTTTTATAGCTCTTAGTAAATTTTGTCTTTTTCTTATCTCTCATAAACCCTGTTCTGTTATCCATTTACACAAGCTCATTATGTAGCTCATGCACTGTTTTCCTCTGCTCCTCTTGCCTTCAATCTGTTCTGTGAGTATCAAATTTTCCAATCCTGCTTTCCTCATTATCTGCTCTAGAAATTTCAACTGGCTCTTCCTGATGTTAAGTATAAGTGTCCATTTTGTTTTCATTTTCTCTAAAGCTTGGTCATTGCTCACATGTTCAGTCCATGGTATTCTCGGCATCTTTCTGTAGGACCACATTTCTGTTGCTGCAAGTCACCTCTTCATCTGTGAGGAAATTGTCTAGCATTCACTGCCATATAGGAGGAATAATATTATTAGGTTGGTGCAAAAATAATGACGTAATAATGTTGTTTTTTGACGGTAAAAAATACGTCAAAAACGACATTATTACGTCACTATTTTTGCACCAACCTAATACTTAACAGTTATGTGCTCTTTTCTTTTGTTTCTTAAGAAAATTTCCTGTTTCTTAATACTTTACTTAGCTTAATAGGCATCTTAGTGTTAGGTGATTTTTCTTTTGAGATCAAAATTAAGATAATGTTTTAAATTATAATCAATCCAATCTAATGAAGTCATCAACTGGGATATAAAGTGAAAAGCAATTGTGAGCATTTAGTGTGTTGTCTACCTATTCTTTGTCTCTCTCTCTCTCTCTCTCTCTCTCTCTCTCTCCTGCCTCTTCACTTCCTCCTATACATTTATCTTCCTCCCCTCGTTTCTCTTCTACGTTTTGTTTCTCTCTCTCTCTTCTGAGTCTTGTCTGTCTGTCTCTCTCTCTCTTCTGAGTCTTGTCTGTCTGTCTCTCTCTCTCTCTCTCTTCTGCATCTTGTGTGTGTCTCTCTCTCTCTCTTCTGCATCTTGTGTGTGTCTCTCTCTCTTTCTTCTGCGTCTTGTGTGTGTGTGTCTCTCTCTTCTGCGTCTTTTGTCTCTCTCTCTCTCTTCTGCGTTTTTGTGTGTGTCTCTATCTCTCTCTCTCTCTCCCTCCCAGGGGAGAGGTACTACCCATTTTGGGAATCACTTATGTAGATGGTGACTGGGATGATGCTTGTTTAAAAGTCAGTGTTTCCCTGTCCCACATAACTTAGGATGCAACTCCTTTGTAGACTTATTATTTGGTTCTATTTGCTTGTGAGATTAACTTGATCTTAAAATGGTCAGGCAGTTGAAATTTAGGAACTTTTTTGTTTTTGTTTAAATTTTGTATTTTTGAGGAAATCTGTTTTGCCCTTTTTGAAAATGTTAAAATTGGCATCTTTTACGTCCAAAAAACTAATCGCATCCTGGGTATGACGATAACTACATCTGGCAGCAAAGCTTCTGTTCAGGATGTTTTGGGGAGCATAGAATCACCTGTTAATCACTTTTGTTCCCAGTTCCACCCTGACCCAGGATGGTAGCTCCTTTTTATAGTAACCATCAATATATTTTTGGGAAAAAAAAATTGCCAGCAATACATATGACTCTTGACAAAAACCCTCTTTACAAAAATACTTCATTAAAACCCAATCTACAAACTGATTTCTTACAAAGAATACAGGTTCTGTTCGTACGAACCGGTCACACATATCTTGTTGGTATTAAATAACCCATTGAGGTGTTGATGTGCTGTAAAACAAAATAAACCAAACTAAACAAAAAGAAATCACTTTTGATTACAGAAATTTTTTTTTATGCAAAAATTTTTGTAACAATGCTGACAAATTTCAAATTTGATGAAACAACAAAAAAGTTTGCAGAGCAATATCAAATTCTGAAACCTCATTTCACAATTGATATTTTTAGAATCACTTCCTTTTTTCTGATCACTGTACACATGTTGGGGGATCACTTTTGGTGTGACATAGTAATTGGATAGCAGTTTCAAATGAATTTAACAAAAAATAGGAATATTTTGCTAATTTGCTTTGTTTTATTTCCACTGAATCAGGTCTCTCTCTCTCACACACACACACACACACACACATATTTATTGGTAAAATCACAGCAATGTCTACGCTTCTAAAAGCAATGAATAGCAGCTGCTTGTATTCAATAAAGATTTGCTAAAATTAGAGCTTGCAAGCTCTGCTTTTGCTACAGGAGGAAACATTTAAAACATTTTTTCTCTCTCTTCTGCCACCTCCCCCTCTCTCTTTGGCCACCTCTTTGTCTGTCTGTCTCTCTCTTCAGCCACTTCTTTGTCTGTCTGTCTCTCTCTTCAGCCACTTCTTTGTCTGTCTGTCTCTCTCTTCAGCCACTTCTTTGTCTGTCTGTCTCTCTCTTCAGCCACTTCTTTGTCTGTCTGTCTCTCTCTTCAGCCACTTCTTTGTCTGTCTGTCTCTCTCTTCAGCCACTTCTTTGTCTGTCTGTCTCTCTCTTCAGCCACTTCTTTGTCTGTCTGTCTCTCTCTTCAGCCACTTCTTTGTCTGTCTGTCTCTCTCTTCAGCCACTTCTTTGTCTGTCTGTCTCTCTCTTCAGCCACTTCTTTGTCTGTCTGTCTCTCTCTTCAGCCACTTCTTTGTCTGTCTGTCTCTCTCTTCAGCCACTTCTTTGTCTCTCTCTCACTCTTTGGCCACTTCTGTCTCTCCCTCACTCTTTGGCCACTTCTGTCTCTCCCTCACTCTTTGGCCACTTCTGTCTCTCCCTCACTCTTTGGCCACTTCTGTCTCTCCCTCACTCTTTGGCCACTTCTGTCTCTCCCTCACTCTTTGGCCACTTCTGTCTCTCTTTTCTCTCTTCAGCCACCTCTCTCTATCTCTCTCTCTCTCTGGCCACCTCTGTATCTCTCTTCTGCCACCTGTCTGCCTGTCTGTCTCTTCTGCCACTTCTCCCACTCTCTTCTGCCACTTCTCCCACTCTCTTCTGTCACTTCTCCCACTCTCTTCTGTCACTTCTCCCACTCTCTTCTGTCACTTCTCCCACTCTCTCCTGCCACTTCTCCCACTCTCTCCTGCCACTTCTCCCACTCTCTCCTGCCACTTCTCTCTCCCACTTCACTCTCTCTCCTGCCACTTCTCTCTCCCACTTCACTCTCTCTCCTGTCACTTCTCTCTCCTGCCACTACTCTCTCCCACTTCACTCTCTCTCCTGCCACTTCTCCCACTTCACTCTCTCTCTCTCCTGCCACTACTCTCTCTCTCTCTTTCCTTTACCTCTTCACTCTCTTTTTCTATTCTCTTCTGCCTTTCTATCTTCTCTTGTCCCCTCTCTCTTGATTCTTTTCCTTCCTTCTCTTATCTTTCCTACGTCTCCAATTTTTTTTATTTATATATTTTTCACAATTTTTTAGAATTATAGACTCTGCAGGTTTTTGTTGCACCTGACAATTTCTCTTCCACTACGCACGTGACTTTGTCAAAGCCTCAGGTATTTCTTTTTCGTTCACCTATCACAACTTTTATGTTCTGTTTTCCAAAAAATAAAAAATATAACCTTTCTTCTTTAGAATCTACTTGGGCAAATAAAATGTGTCTCATCGTCTATGAGATTTCTTGATTTACACTTCAACAATTTGAGAAAAAATATATTTGGATAGACACTTTTGTTTTTGTTTTTTTTAATCAATCGAATATTGCAAGCAATGTGGTTTCCAAACTATCCATTCTTTGAATGACTCTGCCATGTCTTCATATTTTCACCTCCTCATATTAAAATCAGTTCTTTTACATCTTGAATGTTATCTTGCTGTATCTGTCATGTATTTCAAAATGGCTGCATTAACTTAATAGTTAAAGACCAGTTGCATTTAAGAGAACCAAATGACTTTTTAGGGTTTATTTTTTCTCAGCTTTTAGGCCAAAGTCTTAGTGAGCAGTTGTCTTCTGCCTCATTTGCATGTGTTCCTTACTTATTCATTGAAAGAAAAAAAAAACACTTATAAAGAAAGAATTTTTCACTGTACTCTAAATATTTCTATTACAAACCGAGCATGCCTCATTCACTTAACTCTGAGATGAGTGAAAACTGGACAGTTTTATGATTGAATAATGACAAGTGGGATGACTTTGAACAGGTTTGCAGACAAATCATATAATTGTTAGTTTGCACGACCGTTACGCCCCACCAATACCTCATAAATAATAGACTATTTCGTTTTGATCAAGTGGAAAGAAGAGAAAAGAAAAATGTTTGTAAGATGGTGGATTTGACTAGTAAATGTTTGTAGTAGTAATTATTTATAAAAATGATAAATAGTACAGGTGTATTTAGGATTAAATATATTGTTTCTCCATTTTAATTTATGCTCTTTTATAGATTGGATGTCCAGTCAGGTGTTAAAATTCTTTATTTTTATTTATTTTTTTCTGTTGTTGACATTTTCTCACTTGAATGGTTTCCAAAATACCATCATTTGTTGGATCTTGGCTTGGACAATACAAGATGACCAATTCTTGTATTTCATTGTGTTTGTCTTGAACATTAATCTCTACCTTCACATAGAAAAATTCTGAATTGATGTTTTTTTGTATGTGTGTGTTTTATTCAAAATTAAATTTTACTTCAAAGAACAAAATCTTTTCAGTTAATTCCAAATTATGGAAAAATCAATCAGTTAGAAAAGGTATCTGTTGACTTGAGGGCCTAAAATTAAAAGGTAATAAAAATGATTAGAATTCTGTTAATCCCCTTCCTTCCTTTAAAAATTACTGCATTAATTTTTAAAGTCACAAACCTGTAAAAAAATTTTCCTCCAAAACAAAATATTGTATCAAACAAGCAATACATGATGTAATATTGTGCAATTGACTTTTAATGATGTGAGGAAAAATATTGTTTAGTTAATGAAGATACTGTTTTAACAAATATATGAAGGTAAGTTAAATATTATCTGAACTTTCGCCTTAAAATATCTTTAGGTTTGTCACACTGCCTTCTGCTCATGTGTGCTTATAGTTGGTATTATTATGGTCACATGATCAAATTTTGAACTTGATCACACCAGTTTTCTTGCTGCTGTTACAGTGTAAACATGGCCACTCCATTAGCAGTGTGCATGAAGCAGACACAAAGAGCAGTGATCCAAAACTCAGAGAAGCTGCTACTTCATCAATGATAACTCACCAGTTTGACCTTCACTGATTTCATTTTAATTTGAAGTCTTTTTTTGTTGATCTTTTCACATATCTATCTCTCTCTCTCTCTCTCTATATATATATATATATATATATATATATATATATATATATATATATATATATATAATTTCAATTTGATCAAACTGAATCCAGGTAGAAATTTAGTTTTATTTCTTACTTACTTCAAAATACAATACTTGTGAAATAAAGAAAGAGGAAAAATTGTTGTAGATGAAGTAATGTTTTTAAAACTGAGTTAAGATACTAAATGTTGAAGAGAAACATTAGAAATGGGGGGGGGCTTCTTGAAAGATGTATAAGTCTCCAAAAGGCACCTTGCATTAACAGCAAATTGGCATTTTGTCTGTCCAACTGGAAATGTTCACATTTAACTCTAAAGATCATGCCTCTGCGAAATAAGTTTCCATAATTACAGACAATCTTCGGGTATATGGCTGAATTGCTTTCTTTGGATGGGGTGGATTATTTCTTTTTTTTTCTTTTCTTTTCTTTTTTTTTTTTTTTTTTTTTTTTTTTCAGCGGCCATTTCAGGCATTCCACTTGACTTCTCCATTTCCTTCTAACTTAAGATTAAAAAAAACTTTTCTAATGTTTTCTATTTTTCTCTATCCTCTCTCTCTCTCTTTTCCACTCTCTGCTTTTTTCTCTTCTCTCCTTTTTTCTTTCCTCTATCACCTTCACTTTCTTACTCAATCTCCTTTTTCTCTTTTCACTCTCTCTCCGTCTCCTTTTTCTCTTTTCACTCTCTCTCCGTCTCCTTTTTCTCTTTTCACTCTCTCTCCGTCTCCTTTTTCTCTTTTCACTCTCTCTCCGTCTCCTTTTTCTCTTTTCACTCTCTCTCCGTCTCCTTTTTCTCTTTTCACTCTCTCTCCGTCTCCTTTTTCTCTTTTCACTCTCTCTCTCCGTCTCCTTTTTCTCTTTTCACTCTCTCTCTCCGTCTCCTTTTTCTCTTTTCACTCTCTCTCTCCGTCTCCTTTTTCTCTTTTCACTCTCTCTCTCCGTCTCCTTTTTCTCTTTTCACTCTCTCTCTCCGTCTCCTTTTTCTCTTTTCACTCTCTCTCTCCGTCTCCTTTTTCTCTTTTCACTCTCTCTCTCCGTCTCCTTTTTCTCTTTTCACTCTCTCTCTCCGTCTCCTTTTTCTCTTTTCACTCTCTCTCTCCGTCTCCTTTTTCTCTTTTCACTCTCTCTCTCCGTCTCCTTTTTCTCTTTTCACTCTCTCTCTCCGTCTCCTTTTTCTCTTTTCACTCTCTCTCTCCGTCTCCTTTTTCTCTTTTCACTCTCTCTCTCTCCGTCTCCTTTTTCTCTTTTCACTCTCTCTCTCCGTCTCCTTTTTCTCTTTTCACTCTCTCTCTCTCCGTCTCCTTTTTCTCTTTTCACTCTCTCTCTCCGTCTCCTTTTTCTCTTTTCACTCTCTCTCTCCGTCTCCTTTTTCTCTTTTCACTCTCTCTCTCCGTCTCCTTTTTCTCTTTTCACTCTCTCTCTCTCCGTCTCCTTTTTCTCTTTTCACTCTCTCTCTCTCCGTCTCCTTTTTCTCTTTTCACTCTCTCTCTCTCCGTCTCCTTTTTCTCTTTTCACTCTCTCTCTCTCCGTCTCCTTTTTCTCTTTTCACTCTCTCTCTCTCCGTCTCCTTTTTCTCTTTTCACTCTCTCTCTCCGTCTCCTTTTTCTCTTTTCACTCTCTCTCTCCGTCTCCTTTTTCTCTTTTCACTCTCTCTCTCCGTCTCCTTTTTCTCTTTTCACTCTCTCTTCTCTTAATATATCCCTCCTTTCTATGTCTCTTTCTATGTTCCCTTTTTTTCTATTGTTCCTTTCTGTCATTTTTATTTCACTATTTCTCCATATTTTTCGGGAAGATTTGTTGGCTAGGAAATAAACCAGAAGAATAATTTTTTTATTTAATTTTAACTGTCATGAATTATGAAGTTAAGAAATTACCAAAATTCTTTTACCCTTTTTCAAGTGAGTCTCAATTTCAAAATAGTTACACATGAAGGATTATTCAGAAATTTAAAACTAGACCTATTTATTATTGATTGAAATGAAAGCAGCCAAACAAGTTGAAGTGTTTTGTTTTTTGTTATTTCTTGTAATTTTTTTCTCCCTTGCTTCAAGGTAAATGCTTCCTTTCCAAAGGTAACAAGTTGCATTTTGTTTTCAGAAATCAATCTTTGTAATGGCTGGAGCCGAGCATCTTTATGCGAATCTTGTGTGCATACTGATTGGCTAATGATTTGAAAAATGTTGCTATGGCAGGTAGTAAACCTTTTTGAAAATGCTATTGATTATCACAGCTTGGCCTCCAAAAGAATGGACTTGGCTTACTCATTATCAACTAGACTTCCCACCCTGAGATTGCACGAGATTCCAAAGGTGAATAAAGGGAGATTCAACATTGATAGCCAGGATTTGAAACGATTAGCCTGTTATTATTTAAAGACACTTTTGTATGTGACAATCCTTTTTACAGTGAGTAAAATTAGAAGATGGTGAACAGGTGTAAAAAGAAACACAAACAAATAAAGTTCAAAAGGTTCTTATATACAACGATGGGAATGTTCAGTTTGGTCCTTTTAATAAACTGAAGGAACACAAAAAGGATCTGAAGGAAAAAAATGTGAGGACAAAATCCTTTCTTATATTTGCCAACACTTTAATTCTTACATTTCTAAGATTTACATCTTAAAATAGGAAAACTTAAGGATTGAATTAAAAGTAAGTGAAATGTCCATACAGACTGCCTTGTAGTTGTAGTTTTGATTTTTCCATCCAGTGCTATTGGTCAGGGTTCAAGCCCGGATAAAAACCCAAGACTTTCCAGACTGTTTTATTTATTATATATTTTTTTTCATTGATAGGCAAGGAAAATTCAACTGTTATGTAGTATTAGTCCTCCTCTATGGCAGTGAATGCCGAATGATCTCCTCAGAGATGAGACTTGAAGCAACAGAAATGTGGTTCTACAGAAAGATGCTGAGAATGGACCAAACCTGTGAGCAACAATGAAGTTCTAGAAGCAATGGCAACAAAAAGGACACTTATACTTAACGTCAGGAATAGACAGTTGATATTACTGGGGCACATAATGAGGAAAGAGAGCTTGGAAAATTTGATACTCACAGGACAGATTGAAGGTAAGAGGGCTTGAGAAAAGCAATGCACAACCTACCTGAGTGAATGGATGGCGGAGCAGGGTCTAGAAGAGATGGCAAAAAGACAAAAGTTATTAAGAGCTACAAAGGACAGGAAGTTTTGGCAAGCTATGATTGTTAATATCCTGAAGGGACACAGCACATAGAAGATGCAATGCAATCTTTCCAACTATATTTTTCCAAACAATATGACCCTTCCTTCTCCAATTGATTCTGGATATTTACTGTGCTTAATTTAGTACTGCACAAAATCCAAATAGGACAAAAATAAGGACAGAAAGATTGTGTTGCGCCATTATTACAATCAGTGTTTGTATCAGTTGTATGTAATTTTTTCAAATGTTTGTCAAAAAATATATATGTATATATGTTTTAAATGAGAGAGCTTGCTGACTGCATTCAACTTTGTCATTATTTTGAGATTCAGTTTACGATTGTTATTTTTCATGACATTTTGACCAATAGGCCAAAGTTTTGTTGGTGTAGTGTGATGATATTTTTGGTTGGTGAGCTCTCTGCCTTTCCTCAAATGTATATTGCAACATGCAATCATTATATATTTAAGTTTTTTACGCTATGATCTCAATAATTTAAGTGATAAATCGGGTCATGTGAAATAGGACTTAGAAGGTTGAATCTTCAAAGAATAGGGATAAAAACAACACAGATGATGGCACTAATGCAAATATGAGGAGATGCTGAAAACATCTTGGCCCAAACTAGAAGCCTTTCCAAAATAATTTTTTTTTTTTTTTTTAATCAATTCCCCAAGGTGATAATGCCACTAAGACGCAAGTTGTGGTGGGTGGATACTGGGAGTGAAAGAGAATGAAAAAACTTTAGAAAGAAACAGAAACCCAATCCTGAACAGAAAACATGAAATAAACCTCTACTAGTCATTTTTGTCAGCTTTTGAGAATTAGGTTAAGCTGAGAACTTTTCAGCACCCTACAGGAATTGCTCTCAGAACATCAGAAACCATTCCAGTAAATATCTTTATATTTTGCTGATGTGTTGCATTTTTTTTTTTTTTTTTTTTAAATAAATGCAAAATTTTGCTGATGTGTTGCATTTATTTAAAAAAAAAAATAAATGCTTTTTGCTAAATAAAAACTTATTTACTTTTGAAAGATTAATTTCTGTTTGCTTCTGAGATGGGAAAATCAATTCAAAATAGTGAAGTGAAAACGACAATGCTAAATTAACATTTTGTTTGATGCATAACAATATGAAGGGGCCATAAATTTTGTGTTTTCACCTTTTTTTTGTGTGATTCTATATAAAATTGCTGAAGATTTTCAGTCTCTCTTATTTTGTCAAAGAATCGTTTTTCTTTATTCAAACTTTAATATATGAAGGCTGACAAAGTGATTAAGATTCACTAAAAAGACTGAGACAATAAAAATTTCTTTGCTTAAAACAGTCTTTATAAAGTGCTTTATTTGAAGTCTGAAGTTGTGCATAGAAAAATTGTTCCTTTGAATACTTGATGGAAAAAAAAAAATGGTCATTTAGAAATTTAAAAAAGAAATTAGATATTTTATTTGGTTTTGTTAAAAATGATCTCTCACCTCAAAAATGGTAGCCATTTTGTAAAATGACCTCTCACCTTTTGCACTGTCTTTGGCACTAAAACTGTTAAAATTTCAAACCGCAAAGAAATTTTAACATTTTGCAAGATTTTGTCTTTATGAATAGAATAAACTTATTCTAACAAGATCGTTTTTTTTTTTTTTTTTTTTTTTTTTTTTTTTTAAAAACTAAAATAGAAAAAAGTAGATCTTGTTTGTTAGAAATTCTGTTTTTGGAGAGCAATAGCTATAAGATTAAGGATTTGTGGGTTATCCCCCAAAGCTTTACCCAAAAGTCATTAAGGGTGTTGACAAGCAAGTATAAAAATGTGACACTTCCTAGCTTCATTTTCTCTCTCTTTTCTGTAACAGATTTAAGATATCTGGTTAAATACAAGGTCACTGATTTCAAGCCCAAATGGTTTTAATTAGTCATTGGTCAAGATGATTTAGTTGAAAGATTTGCTGTACACTGAAGAGTTTCCCCCCCTCAACCGAGCAGGTTCTATTTATACTCGCGTGGACATCACATTTGCTCCCTCCTTTGTATTCAGATTGTTTCCCTCTTCTTCCGAATTGCTGCCTGCATACCTTCAGGGTTTTCTTATATGGCGTTTTGTTTGTCTTAGGGCTATAGGGATATCTGCTTCTTCCTTCTCCTCCTCCTCACTTTCTCATGTTCTATATCTTTCTGCCCCCCAAGGTTGTCATTGAAAGGGAAGTCTTCATCCCTTGGTTGTTGGCGAGTCCTGTCTTTGGTGATACTTTTCATTTGTGATGTGTGTCGTAAAATAAGTTTGTCACCTCGTGTTATAATTGCAGATTTGCCTCTGCGTTCTTTTACTCTCTATGGTGTTGGGTGGTAAACTGGCATTAGCTTGTTGTTTACTTTGTTTAAGTAGTATGACATCTCCAGGTTCTATGTTAGTTTGTTTAGCTTTATTTTTTTTTTTGATCTGTGCAATTTTTCAACCTGTCTTTTTCTTTTTTGTCTTTTTGCCATGCTGTTCTCCAAGCTTGGTTTTCATGCCTGTTTTGTAGTCCTGGTATGTTGATGTTTACTTCCCTCCCCATGAGCAGCTTAGCTGAAGTTTCTCCCGTCATGGCATGTGGAATATTGAAGTTTCTCCCGTCATGGCATGTGGAATATTTCGGTAATACATTAGGAATTTTCCTAGATGTTTTCTCCAGCCCTTTCCTTCTGTGTTCATCACCCGAATGGCTTTCAACAGTTGCAAAGAACCGCTTGATCTCTCCATTAGCTTGGGGATGATAAGGGGTTACCTTTCGGTGTTGGATACCCCATTCTTTGCAGAAGATGCTTAAACTCTGAGGATATGAACTGGGGTCCATTATCTGAAATGATAATCACTGGAATGCCATGTGTATAGAAACACCTTTGGATATGATTGTATCAGCCCTGGTGGATTTGGTAACAAATGCCTCGGGCCATCTTGATCCCACATCGATTATTCCGATTACATAATCCCCGCTATGGAAAGGCCCACAGATGTCTATGTGGAGTATTTCCCAGGGGCCTTTCATTTCGGCCATATGCACTGGACAGTGGTTTCCCTTTGGGTCTAATGTTGTGCATGGGATACATCGGCTTATGGCAGCCTCTATGTCTTTGTCTGTAAGTTCTGAGCAGGGCTTTTGTTTTCATTATCCCCATATGTGTCTCTTGCGCCAATTTCAGGATCCGTTTCTGTAGGGCTTTTTGTGGGCTTTTCATCTGGGACCATTTGTCAGCGTTGCGGAAAATTCTCCTCTTAGTGGTATTGGAATATTCCCATAGGCTTTTGGTTTACAATTTGTATCTTTTAATGTTAAGTTTGGCCGTACTTTAAGGATTTCTTTAAACGTTTTGCCATCGATAAGGTTGATGTTTGCTCCCCGAATCTATTAATATTCTGACCGGTACGTCATCAATATGGACAATTTCGCTATCTGCTGAATGAATAGGTTTCACCTGAAAAACGAATGTCTGGCTGTCTGCATTATTCAGGTTCGTCAATACTGGTTGGATGTAATTGTGGCCGTCTGACATCTTCGTTTTCCCTTTACCACTGTTCCTTTTTTTTTTTTTTTTTTTTTTTTTTTTTTTTTTAAGCATGTTTTTCCAAAGTGATTTATTACTCCACAGTAGTTACATTTTTCCCAAATGCTGGGCATTTTGTTTGACCGTGTATGTGGCCGGAGCTATTGCGCCCGTAGCATTTTGTAACTGTTTTTAATGGGTTGTTGTCCATGGCTAGTTTCCTATACCCACTGTTATCTCGTTGTTGTTGCTTGTAATTGGTTGTAATTTTGTGGATATCTGAGTGCTCTCTTTCATTCTCTTCTATTTGTCTAGCTTGTGTTTCAGTGGATTCAAATATGAATGCTCTTTGAAGTGCTTCTTCTACTGTTAAATATGTTTCTTTCAAATACACATGGCGTAATTTGCTTGACGAGCATTTTTCTATTAGTTGGTTCACTATAGCCATGTCCAGGTTTTATTCGTATGCATAGACGGGTGACATAGTCATGTGTTGACTTCCCGTTTTCTTGACTAAGCATCCTGAATTTATGTCTTTCAAAGACTTTATTTGTTTTCTGGATGAAATATTCTTCCAGTGCTATTTTTGTTGTTTTGTATGTAGGCTCTACTTGGCCTGATGGTATCTTCGGTGTTAAGGTTTTGAGGATATCTTTCAGTTTCTTTCCCCCGTAAAATCGAAAGAGTGATAGTTGTCGTTTATCATCTGTTATATCAAACGCTGTAAATGTGTCTTCGATATATTCACTCCTTTCTCTCCATGCTTGCTCCTGGTTGGAGTCTTCCCAGTCTAGAGGCTTTATTGTTGGCATAGAGAGAGCCATTTCTTTTAAAATAAATTCTTATTTTCGAAGTTTGTTACTCGCATTGTTGTTGAATTTAAGTACTTTTTTTTTTTCTTTGCTGTTGAGGGGGTAATGTTTCGTTAATTCAAGGTTTTACTCGTGTTGTTGAATTCAAGTAATTTTTTTGCTGTTAATTCGAAGTTTTACTCGTGTCGTAGAATTCGAGTACTTTTTTTCTTTGCTGTTTAGGGGGTAGTGTTTCATTAATTCGAAGCTTGTTAAATTGTTACATCCTCGTCGCCAGGTTTGCTGTATACTGAAGAGTTCCCACCTCAACCGAGCAGGGTTCTATTTATACCCACGCGGACATCACACAAGACTATTAGACTAAAGATCTTAAGGTCTCTGATTCATTGAGGGTTTGAGAATGAATATTTAATAGTATTGTGTATGAAACTTAATTCAGATAAGTTTAAAATCTTAATTGAGTTTCTGTCATTGTTGCATGTTAATTAAAGTAACCAATATTGCACGAATTGAATTTATTTTGGACAAACGGACCAATGGGTTTTATTTTATAACAAAACAATATTTAATTTATCTTTTGGTTGAACTCTTTTTATTTTTTGTGCAATTTGTAAATATGTTCCTTGTGTTTTTTCACTTCATTTGGAACTGAGAATAGACCTTTTTGTCAAATCTGCTTTAACAAAAGTTGATTGGAGAAATAAACTTTGATTAGTATTGATCTCTTGTCATCTTGATTGGATGCCAATATTTTTTTTGCTTCTTGAAGAGAAAATGGAAACAAAAAAAAAACACTTAACATCAAAAAGAGACAGTTGAAATTTCTAGGTCACATAATGAGTAAAGAAGACTGCTGTCCTCATCTTTGTGACCATATTCATGATGTTTCCGCAATTGTATGCTCCGGCCTTCTTCAGGTGATTGAAATTCCAATCACCTGAAGAAGGCCGGAGCATACAACAGCTGAAACATGATTAACCCATGTTACATCTCTGTTCTTGTTTGTGTCAGTTGCACCAAAAACTGGGAAAGGACTGCTGCATGTTCACAAAGAAACAAATGATGAAAAGAAAACTCTGAGATTCACTTGCTCAGTCTAGGCGAGTAGATAGGTGAACTTTGCACATCTGCCATGTCGGTTTAAGAGCTCCTACCAATTCTCTGCCCATCGACACCTCACGATGTGTGGCTGTCAGCATGAATGGGTGGCATTGGAACTATTTGAAGGACATTCGGTTCCCTACCGAAGGCAGACTAGAAGTTGACTGAGTCTTGTTGATATAAGATCAACAGCTGGAAATCAATGTCTGGTTTTGTTGTTACTTAACCTGCAAATGATTTCTTTTACTTTATTTGTTCTTTTGTTCTCCTCTAGTAAAGTGGATGCTGCTTAGGGTCTTTGAAGAAAGATCTTCTATCTGCCAGCTATAGAAACACTTGAGATTGAGATAAAATCTCACCTTCCTCTTATTATTTCCTCCTGAACAAGGTAATAAAGCCACTAAGGCACAAGGGGTTACTGAGTGGGAGAGAACATGAGAAAAAGAAAACATTAAGGAGTAAGAACAATAAAAGAACAGGAATTAAGATAATCATTGACATTGCATTTACATTTTTGAAGATGAAAATAAGTTGATTGGAAAGCAAGAGACCAAAAGAGAGTTCCACAAGTGAGAAGTGTGAGAGTAAAAACTGCTAGCCTACAATGTGCAATTACATCTAGCCATTTTAACTGTAAGATGATAAAACCTTGCTGCCAATCAATTATTGTGCTTCACTTCATAAAGTCTAGGTACCAAAGTGGAAAGCTCATCAGAACAATTACCATGAAAATATTTATAGAAAAGGCAGAGGGTAGCCATATTATCATTTAAATTTGTAAAGTCTAGGTACCAAAGCGGAAAACTCATCAGAATAATTACCATGAAAATATATTTATAGAAGCTACATTAGTGATTGAAACCGAGATGCCAGGTCAGAACCAATAACATAGCATATTCTTCTTTGTAGTTTTTCTTCTCTTTTCTATGTGGGTGTCCCAGTCGTAGTGTCACATCAGAGCCTTTTGGCCATCATCTGTACTTTGACTCTCCTCTCTCCTGTTGTGTCTGTTGTAGTTGGTGACCTACTGGGAATTACAAACTGAATATTTTATTCAAGGCATATTGTTCGTATTCCCCTGTCCATGCTGGAGAATATCTGATATCAGTTCATTTTCCTAATTGAGTGATTCTTCCTCTGAACCAGAACATATAATTATTTCTCACCACTACTTCACCTATAGATTAAATTTCTAACCATCAGGTAACTAAAACCACTAATGTTTTTATCTACAACTATGTATCCTGTAGGTGGAAACAAGAGCAGAACGCCACTTATTTGCCCTTTTGTCTGAACCAGATTATGTGACTTTTTACATTACATTAGTTGGTGGAAATTTGTAGTCTTAGAATTTGTGTTCTTTTTCTCTTAATTAATGGTGTTCATTTCTATGCTTGGCCTACTGAGGAAGTTATTAGTCTTGTGTAATGATTCTTTCAATTTCTTTAATTCTCAATGTCGTCCTCTATTATTTTGGTGCAATTTTACAGTGTATAATAATAATAATAATAATAATAATTTCTCATCTTTTACAAATTTGTGTAAAGTTAAATTTTTTCTATATCTTCCCACCTTACATACATTAATAGAACAAAACAACTCTCATCCTTAACATGTAAACAGTTATTTGGTTATTAGCCATATATATATATATATAGTTTTAAAAATCAAGAGATCAGTTGAACCTGCTGCCTTGGTTTTAACCTTATGGTATCCTCAGGCGATTTTTATCAAATGAATGCCATATTGTTATTTTTTTTTTTTTTGTTTTTATTAAAAAAAAAAAAAAAAAAATGGGTATTTCATTAACCCCGCCCACTGATACTTGCTTTTCTTCTCTTTCCCCTTCTTTTTCTCTTACCTTCTTCACATCCTCCTTCTGCTCCTCTCTTTCTATTATACCCAACGTTGTGTATTTGTTTATTTAAAAAAAAAAAATAAAATAAAATAAAAAAATATAGCATTCGTTAGTTTTTTCTTAAAAATAAGACATTAAGAGGTCATTTGATAAAAATTGCATGAGGATAACGTAAGGTTGAAACCAACGTAGTGGATCTAACTGACCTCCTGATTTTTTAAGTTAAAAGCTCCATATTATTTTTACTTTTATTTTACTTATTTTTCACATGTGTATTGAGCATTTTTTAATACCACTTTTCCTGTTCTAATTCAGTTCTGACCATTAACCTTTTATAAATAATACGGATGAAAGATTTAATTTAAATTTTAAAAACTGCCACATATAATTTAAATGCAATATCAGTCATTGTCTCCTTGAACTCTTTTCTTTTATTGTCCTCTCTCCTTAATGATTTTTTACAGATTATTTCACTCTCGGTAAAACCTTGCGACTTAGTGGCTTCATCACCTTGCTTTGGGCAAAGTGAATAAAAAAACAAATCAATTTTTCTGTTGAATTTTTTTTTCTTTGTCTTTGTATAGAAAGAATTTATGTCTGCATTGTCAAATCAGCTGTAAGCTAGCAAAAAATATCATTTAATAAGAATATTAAAATTTTCACCGAATTTTATCATTTTAGGCCCAGCATCTTTTAATTAAGTTCTAATAGTGTTGTCATCTGCCATTTCACATTACTACAAATTGAGCAGAGCCAAAAAAACAATTTACAGAATTATGTATATTTTTCTTAGAGTATCAATAAAGAAAAGTTTGTTAGTTAAATCAATCAACAAAAAGGTTAGTTTGGATGATAAATAATAATAGGGGCCATGATAAATTATGTAAGTCAGAAAAGCATTGTTTTATAGATAAAAACTTACAATGATATTGAAAGGTTTTAATTTAGGGTTTGTTTTTATTCCCAAGAAGGTCACTTATTTTTTAATAATTTCTTATGATTATTGTTATCATTATAATCCTATTGTGCTTATTGCTCCCTTTGTTAGTAATTCAAAGGTAAAATAATGCCATAGTGAAGATGTTAACATTCCATGCCACTTGAAACAAAAGATTAGGAAAGAAGCCTCATCAACACTGTAAAGAGCAGTAACAGAGCTGGAAACTTATTTTTCTGAAAAATTGTTTTAAGACAAAGATTTTATAAATTTTAACAGAAAACAACACTGTCCACTCAGTCAATGTATATGAAATGTTTCCTTATAAGGAAACAGCTAATGTTACCATTCAACCCCCATAATAGATTTTTAATTAAAAAATTTTCTATTATCCTGGCATAGTCTTGGTAAAATTTAACCAGTTGTCATAAACTTATTTTGAGCCCTTTGAATTTCTGGTTTTAGAGAATGATCAAGAGTCAAAATAGTCTATAGATAATTTTATAACAACATTAATAATGTTGATTATGATGATGATTGTAAGCACTTCCAGTCCCATTAGGGAATGCTAGGATCAAGGTGGATCCAGTGTGAGTTTGAATAATAAAGTTAAGTTTACCACGACTTGTATCATTTTGTAACTTTTCAGCAGCCAGTCTCATAGTTTTTCTTTACACACTGAGCTCAGTGGAAGAGATAACTTAAGTCATAAAATATGAACTTCAATTAAGAATAAATTTAAAAAAAAAAGTAAAATTGTTCAACAAATTCAGAAAAATTAAATCTAGCAAATGATGAATTTTTTTTTTTTTTTTTTAAAACAAGTGAAATTGCTTCTACTCCCCCGTCTGTCTTTATTTCTGTAAAACTTGAAAAAAGTTTTCCATTTTCTTTCTTTCTTTTCTGAAAAAAGTTTTTCTTTTCCATTTTCTTCCTGATAAATGTGTAAATTCTGTTTTTCTTCATTTATATACAAAAACACTGCCAAAGAAAATAAGGAATGTTTTGGTTTCATTTGCAAGTCACTGAATATTGATTAATTTTTTTTAAATTTATTTTAATTTTTTTAAAATTTATTTTATTATTTTTTTTAATTTATTTTTATTTGGTTTTATTTTTTTTTTTTACTCTCCAAGGTTTTCTTTGTGAAATAATTTTCCAGCAATTGTATTTCTCATGGATAAATATTTGGTGTTTTTCTTTTCTTATTTATTCTACTCACATACAAATCTGTCATTCTCCAAACTGGGTTTGCTTTCATGTCTACATTTCATTCCTGGGCAAAAAAGAAAACAAAAAATTTAAAAGAAATAATCTGTGGTGAATGTTTTCCGATTATCTTATTCAACCATTTCAAATTTGCTTTTGTATGGGAATGAAAAAAGATCGACTTTCTTTATAAAGTGTTTATCTTACATTTTTACACTGTTTGTCCAGGCATGGACTTTGGTGGTAAAAGAAGCATTTTTGGGGTGTTTTTATGTTTGTATCGATTATGCTCTTGAGAATGTCTCTTTCTGTAAATCTTGACCAAAATGGAAGCTCATGTCTTTGTTAATTGCGAAATCACTTCAGAAATGTCTTCATGTTTTTTTGTTTTTTTTTCTTAAACAAACATAACCTATCATTTAAAAATTCTGGGGATGTGTGGCTCAGTTTGCCCTGCTATTAAAACATATCTTGTGGGAGGAAAAGATGGCTTCATGCCTTTTCCCAAAGTTATTAATGCAAAGTGAATGCAACAGCTTTGGCTGGAATTTGAACTTTGTACCCCAGTCTCACTTTCCACTCTGATAAGTGCTACACTATGAGCAAATATGCTTTCATTGATTATTATTTTAATCATTTCACCCCCAAGAAAGTCGGGGAATGTCGCTAGTATGCAGTGAGGTTACAGAGAGTGAAAGTGAGAGAAAAGACAGGGTATTGTGGGAATTGAGGAAAGGACAAAAGATGAACAATATTCAAGAAGATAGAAAAAGTGTTTCATTTAAATTTTTGCAGGTTGTAGTTATCAGCAAAGCAAGTAAACGGAAGAGAGATCCACTGGCAAAAACTGCAAGAAAAAAAACTATTAGAGTAGAATGCATAATCTATCACTTCTATGCTAATAATCTATGCTAATTTAGTTTAATCTGTCACATGGTTTAATATGGGCATGATTTGGGTAGCGTATAGCTATTAGGTTGGTGCAAAAATAATGATGTAATAATGTTGTTTTTTGACGTTAAAAATATGTCAAAAAACGACATTATTACGTCATTATTTTTGCACCAACCTAATATATCATATTCTTACACTGGTTCCTGTAGGATCACCAAAGTTAAGCTATTTTGAGCCTGGTCAGTACCTAGACGGGTGACCGCTTGGGAATACCAGGTGCTGTAAGCTTGGATGTGCAAGTGATGTAATGCATAATGGCTCCGAATTGTTAATCGGAGAGCCAAGCTCCAATTCTAATTCAGTTTGTTATATTCACTTATATGCAAATACTCTTAGGAAAGGTAAGAATCCCATCTTTTCTCCTTCAGCTATGGGTTAATTAGTAAGAATTGTATCACTAAATCATTATCACCTCCCCAAAAAGTCCTACAATCTAAAAATATTTTTTGGCTTTAAATAACCTGCAAAGTGTTGATAATCTGTAAAAAATTAATGAATGAGTTAGGTTAGAAGATTGTATTATAGTACTCTTCCATAAAGAAATGGTCTACCTTTGAAAATCAGCATTAAAAATTCAGGCTTTTATTTAGTCTTGAACACTGACAAGAAACACCAAAATATAATTTATTGCCTTGATTTGTTTAAGATGAATTTTATAAGTAATAACAATTTAACAACGGTGGTTCTTTCCCTTGTGTTGACATATGGGAGTTGGGGGGGGGGTCTCATGATGCATTATCTTTTATATATTTAATATCCATATTTTTATTTTATTTCAAATAAATTTGCTCTTGTTGGTTTTATGACATCAACACTTGGGTTATTCAATGTCTAATTTTATATAAGGTGTAGATTGGACTCACTACTCAGTACTATTAGTCAACTAGCTGAGCTTTGCTAACCATTAGTCCCCACCTCCAATGTCAAAGCACCTATTTAGTTAGGTTGCTTGATTTTATGATGTGTCAACCTTTCAAAAATGGTGGTACACTTGATTAGTTAATTTTACAACATGTCATCCCTTGTTGGGTTATTTAATGTTGAATTTTGTATGTGGCACTCAGTGAGGATCAAACTTACTACTCAGTAGTAATGGTTAAGCAGACTAGCCTCAGTAACCATTATCTCAAACTAAAGTAGCTATTTCTTTTAGTTACAGATATATGGATACATGCAAAAGACAGAAATAAACCTTGCTATAATTTGTAAAGAATTCTTCTTTGAAATTCTGTCACATTGCCTGCTCCTGATTTGGTCAGCTACCAAATTTTGGGAAGTGGTTAGGAACTTTTGGTCAGTAACATTTGGCTTGAAGCATAAACAAAAGACTGTTGTTCATCTCTTCTGCCTTAACTCCAAATTTGACACTGTCGAGTTTCTTTGTTTCACCATGGCTAGGTATCAGAGTAGTTGCTCTCATTTACCCAGGACAGAAGGTTAGAGGTGATTGCAAGCAGTTATCATGAGATTGGCTCTTTATTGCCCAACAGATTTTGAAAAATCTCACTCTCACTCTTTTTTCTCTTTACTTTCTCTTTTTTTTCTTTCTTCTCTCTTTTTTTCTTTCTTCTCTCTTTTTTTTCTTTCTTCTCTCTTTTTTTCTTTCTTCTCTCTTTTTTTCTTTCTTCTCTCTTTTTTTCTTTCTTCTCTCTTTTTTTTCTTTCTTCTCTCTTTTTTTCTTTCTTCTCTCTTTTTTCTTTCTTCTCTCTTTTTTCTCTCTCTTCTTTTTTTTCTCTCTTCTTTTTGTTTTCTCTCTTCTTTTTTTTTTCTCTCTTCTTTTTTTTTCTCTCTTCGTTTTTTTTCTCTCTTCTTTTTTTTCTCTCTTCTTTTTTTTTTCTCTCTTCTTTTTTTTTTCTCTCTTCTTTTTTTTTCTCTCTTCTTTTTTTTTCTCTTCTTTTTTTTTCTCTCTTCTTTTTTTTCCTCTCTTCTTTTTTTTCCTCTCTTCTTTTTTTTCCTCTCTTCTTTTTTTTCCTCTCTTCTTTTTTTTCTCTCTTCTTTTTTTTCTCTCTTCTTTTTTTTCTCTCTTCTTTTTTTTCTCTCTTCTTTTTTTTCTCTCTTCTTTTTTTTCTCTCTTCTTTTTTTTCTCTCTTCTTTTTTTTTCTCTCTTCTTTTTTTTCTCTCTTCTTTTTTTTCTCTCTTCTTTTTTTTCTCTCTCTTCTCTCTCTTCTTTTTTTTCTCTCTTCTCTTCTCTTCTCTTCTCTTCTCTTCTCTTCTCTTCTCTTCTCTCCATTCAAATCTAATGCCTCCTGAAAATTATTTTTTGTCAAGTGAAGAAAATCAATGATGTCTTTAGCTTGATTTCTTCCCAAATCTCTGAAGTATTATTAAAAAAACTAAAAAAAAACAACAAAACAAAATAAAAAAACAAAAACAATTTTTACATATTGTACAAGAGAATGTATTTCTAATTTTTAGATCTCTGGAAATTTAAATGTTCTGTTTCACATTCTAGAGAATTTCTGATATTTAATGTTCAGGTAATGTTGCATGGGAATAGTTATAAGAAAGAAATTGCCCAATCATTGAGCTAGCCTCATGTAGGCTATGGCAATATTGTATTGCTTTATTTTTTTTCCAAGTAATGAAAAAGCCTTCCTGCTTTGAAAATCAGCATTCCAAACCCTTGCTTTTTACCTGTCACAACCAACTATATCTGATGCTATGCCAGCCACAAATTTTTATTGATAAATTTCAATAATAATTTTAACAAAGTTTCAATTTTTAAAAGGTAAAAACCTATTGTGACTAGAAATTAGTGTTTTATTAGCCAAAACATCAAAATGGATTCTAAAGCACTTGTAAAAATTTTAACTTTCTTTTCAGGATCTTTTTTCATCTATTTTATTTTACTTTTTTATCCTTTGGTGAGCAAATTTTCTTGTCATAATACTTTTTTAATAAAGAAATACAACCCTTGTTTCCTGATAATAGATGTCTTCAATAATGTTCAGTTGCTTAGTATATGACTTTGTTACAAAATTACTACAAAACCAAAACATTATCCTGAAAACTAGGCTCATGTTCCTAAAATAGTCTTGTCAGATTGAGACTTTCATATGGATGCCATGCATGGTGCCATATACCTTCAGAAATATCTAGACTGTCAGATGTATACAACAACTTTCCCTGGTCAATGCTTAAAAATGGCTTTGAGAAAATGAAACCTGTAGGTCTCGGCGAAGACCATTATTTTTCGAAGCTTGAGATTGCTATAGGATAACAAAGAAGTGTACGAAATAGAAGAAACCACATCACTTGAGGACTTGCAACAACTAAAATGCATATCACATGTAACATGAACAGGAAAAATCATAACATAATCAAGATGATATTCCACACTACTTTTTTTTTTAAAATGGTTGTGAAAAAGCCCCCCCCCCTCTCAATACTGGAAATAGTTATAAAATTTACTGGATTTGAGAAATCTATTTTCCTGAAAAATTATATCAAGAAATATTTTATAAATTTTAATCTAAGTAGCACTGGCTGTTTGGTCAATATATTCCAAATGTTTCCTTAGAAGGAAATGGCAATATATTAACATTACCATATGAATAATAGTACATAGTATTCCCCAGTAGAACATTAAGAAAGCCATTAAAAGTCCTCGGTTGAATGAAGCCTGTATGTCTTAGTGAGGACTAACCTACTGGTGCTACAGAATCCCAAACAAAGAATTGTACCAAATAACAGAAACCACATCACTTGA
This sequence comes from Acanthosepion lycidas, assembly GCA_963932145.1. NCBI lineage: Eukaryota > Metazoa > Mollusca > Cephalopoda > Sepiida > Sepiidae > Acanthosepion > Acanthosepion lycidas. Next base: position 12,370,010 of record OZ010587.1, read on the forward strand.
GGACTTTCAAAAGCAGCAACAACTAAAATGGAACTCAAAGATAAAATAACAACATAATCAAGATGTTGACGTTCCACATGACTTTGAACAAAAAGTTAGGAAGGAAACTCCCATTATTACTGGAAAAAGTGTTAAGAAAGACTTGAGAAAGTTCATTCCTAAATAAAATAACCAGTTCAAGTGTAGTACCTCCTGAAAAAGTTAGTAAGGAAAAGTATTTTCATGAGAAATTGTTTTGAGAGAAATATTTTTTAAGTTTCAACTGGAAGTAATACTGGCTTCTTTGTCAGTGAATGACAGATGTTTCCTTATAAGAAAACAGCTAACATTACCATTACCCTTAGGAATGAGAAAAACAGATACTACATTTGGTATTTACTTATGGTTATAGGATATAACCCAAGGCTGGTTTAAAGTAGGGAGACCAGTGTATGTACATGGGATAGGCCAAAAATTGCCTATTCATTGAAACCAACAATAGGTCTTGATATATAATAAAAATTAAATGCTTCTTGTTATTTGGCTTAAATGTGACATTGAAGCACTGTTTCTATCACCAATGTTAAGCAACACTCAGTTTGGTCATTACCTAGATGGTTGACTGCTTGGGAATACCAGGTTCTGTAAACTTAGATGTGTGGGTGGTGTAATGGATAACGGGTCAGAATAAGAAATCAGAGAGCCAAGTTCAAATTCCAGTCAAGTTCATTACATTCACGAGCAAATACCTTTGGGCAATCATGAATCTAAAAGAGATGATTGCCCAAGTGTGTTACATTTGAACCTACAAAGACACATTGGGCTAGCACGGAAGGGTGATTGACATTTTTCCCCATGGATCTAGAGAATGCATGCATCCAACAAACGGACTTCACAGGTTGAGAAAATCCAATGATTTTCACTTGGAAATTGACACCTTATTTTAAAAGTTGTAAAAAAAAATATGAAAAACATTTTTCATAATTTTCTTTCTTTTACAGTAAAACTTCACAGAACTAATTTGGTTGTGAGTGTATTCCTTAAGTCCAATAAATCCTTAATTTTGTAAATTGTTATCCAGTATAAATACCATGAATCATTCAACCTGTAGTAAATGGGGAAGACTGACTTGACAGTTGTCCAGCAGACATTCAGTGACACCTTCTTTGTGGCAAGTAAGCCACAAAAGGCCATTGCTAAAAAGGCTAGCTATTTGCCAGTGTGCTGTATCAATGTACATTTATTGAAAGTAACTTGAAAAGAAAAGTGTAATAAGAAAAGATGCACAAGCAATGGGATCACCACAGCCTTGAGAGGATTGTCAGGCAAGTCAAGAATTTGGAGAAACTTCACAAGGAGTGGGCTGAGGCTTGAATCAGTGCATTAAGTCACCATACATAGACATGTCCTGGAAATGAGGTTTAATGGCAATTGTTTGTTGTATTCCTAGTGTCAAGCCACTCCTGAAACAGTGACAATGTTTGTAGCATTCCACCCGAGCTAAGGAGAAATAAAATTGGACTGTTGCTCAATGACACAAAGTCTTACTTTTTAAATAAAAGTAAATTTTACGTATCGTGTATATATATATATATATATATATATATATATATATAGTTTATGAAAAACTAGGTAATCCGTATGGGTAAACCTAAGTAGGATAAAATCCAGAGAGCTCAATGTAAATCCAGAGCAATTTGGAAGTAAAGTCTGATGATCCGCAGTCCTTTAAAAGGGCTGTGATGAAATAATTTATTACATGGAACCTGTAACATGTGGTCTGTTTTTATTTAAATTATATGAAGGTAAGATGAGAATGAATAGAGTACAAATCCAATGTTCGTAACATTTAATTTAATAGAGGACTCAATACAAAGTAGAGCAATCAGAAACATGTAAAAAAAATGCGACACAATTGCAGTCATGTTTTGATGTGTACCAAAGCATCTCATCAGGCAATTGTAATCACTTTGATATGCATCGAACCACAACTGCAATTGTGTACCAATTTTGACATGCTTTCAATGTAATATCCTAAAATTATGTGTGTGTGTATATATATATATATATATATATAGGCAGCATGTCATTATTAAGGCATGTGTTGTTAAAGACTATGGAACTTTTCTGTTTAATAATCTTTTTTTCTGTTTTTTCTTGCTTTCTAGCAAGTATTTATTATATTTGGGTTTAAGTTGTTGAAAAACTTAGTCCATGGCGTTTTGATGAGCGCTTTCGGTTATCGTCGACCATCATCATCATGGATGTATGTTTTGGTCTGAAACTAAAATAATAAGCAACCTATTTCAAACCAAAACATACAGCCATGATGACAGTTGACAATAACTGAACACACTTGACAAGACATCATGGACTAGGGCCTTATTTCAACAACTTAGATCCTTATATATATATATATATATATATATATATATATATATTATATGTGCAGTACTTATTGGAAAGCACTCAATCTCAGTGATAGAGCTAACATATTTAGTTGCGTTGATGTGAGTTTGTGACCCTGAGTTTCACACTCTTTGTCATTTTCAGCGTGAAACCCAGGGCCACAAACTCGCATCAATCTAACTATCTGTCCATATATATATATATATATATATATATATATATATATATATATATATATACTGCTAAAATTTGGAGTTTACTAATTCAGGTTCAAGCCTTTACTGAACAGTAAAAAAACAGCAACATCAGTTCTGTTTCATTTAGATGTCCTAAATGGTTAAACACATCACATTAACAAAGGTTTTTGTCAATGGCTACTGACTCTATTTTCCAGACAAATAATTTTTTTAAACATCATCTCCATTTTTATCTTGGGAGAAAATGATAGACAAAACATCAAATACTCTTTCCAGTTTGAACATAAAAGTTTGTATGGAAAATATAAATAAAATATTTCAAGCCGTTCCGTTTATTTTGGGATTTGTTGAGAGTAGTGATGGAGGTAAGGATGAAAGGAAGATTTACAACGGTGGAAAAAATTCCCCTAGTTTGTGGAATAGAAAATCTTAAGCATTGAAACATCAGAATCAAAATGTCATTTATTTAAACAAGACTGTTGAATACTATCAGTATGTTTCTTTGAATTGATACATCCCACCTTTTCCACCCAGTTGGTTAATTGGTATTCTCAGCTCTTCACCTCACTTTGCCTTACAATAGTGACCAAAACCGAATATTGATTTCATCACTGATTTGATATCCTCCCCACAACTGAACTGTCCACTGATTTGATCCACCACTTCCTCCACCCAGTTGGCTAATTGGCATTCTCAGTTCTCATTGCTTTGCCTTACAATAAATAGTGACCAATACCAAATATTGATTCCATTACCGATTTTGATCCCTCAACCATGTATGAGAAAAGAAGGTGAAAGAATCTTTTCTCTTTTGGACAAAATTTTTCCTTTAGGCTAAAAAACAAACCAAAAACAAAAAAAAAAAACATTATCTGTATTGCCCAGTGCTATATTCTAGTTAGATGTCTACATAATATGTGCATGCCTGTAGGTGTCTGTTCTGAATGTCTATATGTCTGAGATCAATTATTTCACTATCCGCTCAAACTACCAGTTCTCCTGATACACGTTATCCAAAAATATGATGCAATGTGAACATTTGCTATTTGTTCTCTTTCTTTCTTCTTTGCTTTTGCCTTACAGTTTTTTTTTTTTTTTTTTTTTGGTTTGGAGGCGGGGAGTATTCTCTCGGCTTAATTGATGCTGCAGTCTCCGATATTTGCCACTTTTACTTGACATCTGTCTGCTTCTTTGTGGCCTTTTCTTTTTTGGAAAATACCTGAAAAGCTAGTTTGGCCCAGATTTTTTTAATCCAATAGACAAAAACTTCCTGTTGACATGATTGCACACTACCCCGACAAAATCAACCTTGTTCTGCTTATTCGCTCATAAAAAAAAATGTCATGTCTGGTTTTCTTGTGAACATAGTTTAAGATCAATGTCATCCGAGGGACAAGGGAACATTTTTAATTAAAGTTATATTATATATTTTTGAAAAAACAGCTAATTTCAAAAAATTTAAAAAAAAAAATATTCTTGCTTCTCATTGCTTATGGCCATATCACATTGTTTAACTCCAATGATCATAGGTGTTTCAATGTCAAGTACCTAGACAGGTGACTACTTTGGAATACCAGGTGATGTCAGTTGGATGTGTGGATGGTGTAATGAATAATAGTTCTAAATTGTTAATCAGAGAGGGCCAAGTTCCAATTCCAGTTGGGCTTGTTATATTCACTTACATGCAAATACCCTTTGAAAAGATATAAATACACTTCTTCTCCCAACCAGCTAAATTCTTACAATCTAAAAGTATTTTTTTGGCTTTAAATAACCTAAAGAGTTGATAAGCCTTAAAAAACTAATCAATCTTTCTTCTTGCCAATAGGATCATATTTTCACACACACACACACACACACTAAACAAATTTAAGCACTTCTTTTTAAACTAGTGAATAAAACTCTTATGAAAAATAAAGTTTGAAGGACTCAAGTGTAGATATTTGTATTATTTATCTCCAAATATGAAAAACATTAGGATCTGATTGTAAGAGCTAATTTTGCTTTTATAAACAAAGCTAGAAAATTATTATTTTTTTTTTCTGTCATTTTTCGTTTACCTGTCCCTGCAAAAAAAAACCCTGAATGAAACGTTAACAATGTTTGTGTTATGTTTTCTGCTTATCATAAACTAAATTGAAAATACAATGGATAATTTAATAAGAAATGATAGACTTGGAAAATTTGATCATTTCATTAGGCAAGTAATTGTAAATTGAAAATTTTGATAAAAATTTTAAGTTTCTTTCATTGTGAACATTTGGAATGCGCAAATATTCTTTACATAGAAAATGAATGCATAAAGCACAATTCTTAAGCAATGTTAAAAGTTACTCTGAACATAAAAATTAAGAATATTTCTGTGTAAATTATTCATTGTGATTTAACTGAAATTTTTAAATAAAAAATAAAGTTGATATTTTTAATAAAAGTTGTAGTAAAATTTAATTAATTTGTATTCATATTTATTCATTTAAAAAAATGTTAATATTTTAGCGTTCTTTAAATTTATTTCTACATGCATTAAAAATAAATAAATTTCAGAATAGTGGATTCAGGGCACAGATAACAGTTTAAAGATTGAACAGATCAAAATATTTATTTCCTAAGAATTTTAAAGCTGTTTTTATTCTGCTACTAACAATTAAATGAAAAGAAAATGGACAAGTATTATTTTGATTTGAGGATAGTTTGAAATTTTGGGAGTAAAATTAAAGCTTTTTTTTTTTTTTTTTTTCAGAATTGTTCTGGAACAGTGATGAAAAAGTTATCACTAAATCCTTCTTGAGAATAAAACAGGTCATCTCAAAGTTCTTGACAAAATCCAAAGAAGGATTTGCAATGTAATTGATTCTCACTTGGTATCTCGACTTTAGTCACTTTCTCACTGATGTAATGAGGTTTCCTTCTGTCTTTTCTACAAATATTTTCATGGCTACTGCTCTGACAAGCTTTTTTCCATAGTGCCCTGACTACATGAATTTAAGGGTGCTACTAGATTGGCATCTAGGTCCCACTTTTTTTACCATTAAAATAGTTAAATGTAACTGCGATGACTACTCCAGCAGTTTCTTTTCTTGCACCTCTCGCCTGTGGAACTCCCCTCCATTTATTTGCTTCCCTGAAAACTACAATCTTCAAAAATTTAACTGCAGAATCAATCACCATCTTCTGTCATCTTGAACTCTGTTCATCTTTTATCTTTTCCTCAATCCCTCCTATAGCAAGTCTTTTCTCTCTGTAATCCCCTGTGTACTAGTGACATTCCTGCTTTGCTTAGGATGAAATGATTAAGAAAGATCCCACCAAAAAAGTCCTAAATTGAAACCGTTCAGTATCTTTGTAAGTTTTTCTTATTTTCATAGTTTATCTAGTCCTGTACACTTTGAGCTAAGACGGACATCTATTTATTATCTAAATTGACCTTTTCAGTTGATCTTGCCAGTGGACGTTTACACTGACGTGCATGTTTTGCAAGGTATCGCTTTCAACTTTTGTTGATTGATTTAACTAACGAACCTCTTTTCTTTATTGATACCAATGAAAAATATACATTATGAACCTTTTGAATATAAATTAGTCAATTTTTTTATTCTTTCTAATTATAATTCTCTGACAATTTTCAGATTTTAATTACACATCCCTTATTTGCAAGAAATCTATATAAATAAAGCGCAGTGAGTGTACATCCATCTGTCCATTTTTCAATCTCGGCAAATCATAAACAATCTGAAGTAACAGGTAGTAATGACTGTAGTCACACGCAATTAAAAATTAAATAACTTATTTAAAGTCAAATTTAAATATCAAACAGAGTGAAAGGTTTAAAAAGCAATTCTTTATTAAAAGTTTAAGTTTAATTTTGCTTTTTGTTGCAATTTTATGAGTGACTTTATGCAAAGGGATCATAAAGAATGGTGATTTTAAAAGAAAATAAAAATTGTGAGCAAAATAAATGTAAACAAACTAGAAATTGGTTGCATATATGAAGGAAGATTATGCCAAATTAAGGTGTTGAATAAAGATGAAATAATTTTATTATTTCTAAATTCTTATAACATACATAGGACGCTAAAGACCCAAAAGACCTCCACAGGAGCTAACCTAAAGTCTGCCCAAGGGGCAACTTCTAGGCTAGTCAACAATAAACTGTCAATCCATGTGTATCTTTTTAACCCTTTTCCCCAAACTGTCCAGCTAATAATTAAGTTTGAGAACATTTTTTAACAAGTGAAACAAGATGAATGATTCTGTTGATCATGAAAGTTAATTTTCCATGCAATCATTTGAGAAGTTGGTTGACATTTTTTAATTATCAAATCTCCAGTTTTATAAAGTGAGAGAAGTAAAAATATTGAGGTCAAAGTTAAAACAGTGAATCTTTCTCTAGAAGTAGCAGTTGTCAGCCTCCGTGTTTGTTGTAGAAACCAAATTACTTTGGTAAAAATTTCTCTAGGATTATGTCCTCTTTTTAAAAAACAATTCTACAGATGATAACAATGTGTTTGTCTTGTCTGGCTTTCTGCACATTGAGAGCACTCCTTCTAGACTGAGAAAAAACTGGTGTTATATAGCTCTCTCAGTCCCAGATGCATGCTAACTATTGGCCCAGTATCGTTTATATGCAAATAGCGCCACATACTCTAAGTAGGTCTTCTCTCAACAACCCATTGTGGAGAGGGGTGTAATTCATGATGCTTACAGCACCACACGCAACCAACTTTTAGTCTCTTATCGGGTTGGTCTGATTCTCTGTTATAAACAATTATATCTATTAGAAATTACTTTTGAGCTTACATTCTGTGCAATAGTAAAAGCTTTAATAATGTACTTTTTTTTTTTTTTTTTATAATTTCACCCCCCCCCCTGCAAGGCAACAAGGCCACTAAGATGCAAGAGTGTTAGAAAATCTGATACAAAAATATTATTAAGGGGAGAGAACAATAAAAGGGCAGGAATTAATAAGACAGATGATAATGATTGGCATACATTTAAATTTTTGAATATCAAAGTTGACTGGACAGATAGGATCCATAAAAGATTTCCATAAGCAAAAAGTGTGTGAGAGAAGAAACTGTTAGCATAGAACTTTGTTACATGTAGCAATTTCAACTGTAAAATGATGAGACCTAACTGCCAATCTAGTACTGCGTTTAAATTCATAAAGTCGAGAACAGTCACCATGAAAATATTTATAGAAAAGGCACAGGGAAGCTACATTACAGTGTTTGGGTGAATATTAAAAAAAAAAAAAACCCAAAAAACTACCTGATCTGTTCTGCCATGCTTTATCTTTTCAAGAGACAGATCAGACCAAAAATGGAGTATTACTGTCAATCCTCAAGTTGCATTTAATAGCATTCAAATTGGTATTGATAAGATTCAGAATCGTTTATGTCATCTTGTTAGGGATGACATATTTTCCACCCTGCAGCCTCTTTCTTGCAGACATAATGTCATAAGCATATTGCTCTTGTATCGTTATTTCCATAGCAAATGTTCAGATTATTACTCCATTTTTTAGTATCACCGGATGAAATCTTTATAGCTAAGTTTGTTATGCCCATGGAGTTGAATCACCCACATTTTCTCTATATTCCATTTGTAAGGAGGAATTTCAACTCAAACAACTTTCTCCTGAGAACTGCTACTTTGTGAAACAAACTCTTTCATAGATGCTTCCCTGAACACTATTATCTTAAGCTCTTCAAATCATGAGTCAATTGTTAGCTATCTTCCTTATCCCCATAATCTTCACTACCTCCTAACTTATCTTCCATTCACACACCTTGTTCAGTAAGCCTCTCCCTTGAGTGGCTCTTGAGCCTCGTATTAAGTGAATTTTAATAAAGAAAAGAACTAATTTCTTTCTATTTTAAGAGTAGTAGAAAGTTAGTCTCAAACACAAATTTTTGTGTTGAATTACTGTGATCATTTTCTTTCTGTTTCTGCATACATCTCTCTTTTTATTTGCATTATTTACATTACTCGGACTGTTATCTTCATCGCCATATTCATAATGTTTTGGAAATTTTATGCTCTGACCTTCTTCAGGTGATTGGAATTTCAATCCGAACCCTTTATTTTGTCCACTGGGGTAGATTGTTCTATTTCCCTTTAACTCAACTTGGAGTTGAGTTAAAGGGAAACAACTGAAACATGGCACGGGGAACTAGAACAATCTACCCTGGTGGATAAAATAAAGGGTTCGGTTTGAAATTCCAGTCACCTGAAGAAGGCCAGAGCATAAAATTTCCAAAACATTATGAATATGGCAATGAAGATGAGGATAACAGTCAGAGTAATTAATGTAAATAATGCAAGGAATCATAATAGCTCATTTCAGAGATATAGACAGATATATAGAGAAACATAGACATAAAGGCTGAAGTGTACAATGTCTGAAACATTGTGAATATGGAAATGAAGATGAGGATAACAGTACAAGTAATGTAAATAATCCAAATAAACATAATACCTCATCTCAGAGATATAGACAGACCTCTCTCATTGTCTATATCTCTTTCTCTGTGTGTGTGTATATATATATATATATATATATATATATATATATAATTTTATTTTTGTCCTTTTGAGTTGTTTATTTTTGGTTTGTTTTATAGATTATTGAAGCAAAGATGTGATTTTCTTCATGCTTTATGCTTCATGAGTTCAAACATAAACATTGCCTTGGTAAAGTCACCCACAACATCAACTGTGATCGGGGGCTGGAGTCAGCTTCAGAGTGGGCTGTGCATTATTGATTCTCCAAATTTGCTTCTGGTGATCTGTATCTCAACGAAAAGCCCGGTCATAGTTACAAATCCTTATTCTGCAATAAAGAATTAAAGACTTCCATAAGGGCTCACCAAAAAACTGTGTTGGGGTGAGCCGATTGCAACACTTGAAATACATCTGGCATAAGTCAGCATAATAAAGAAAATGCAGAAGTTGGTTTCTCTGTGAGTTGATTGATGATCGGCAAATTGAATAGTTTAAAACTTTTAGCAGTTTTCTTGCTCATGTGCTTACTGTTGATGGAAAGTGGTTTCTGTATGATAAGAGATAACATTGCTTTCTTTGGGTCGACAAACATCGCTTCCTCTTTAATGATGAATTTTCACTTCCAAATGTCGCACTAATGGAATAATTGGGGGTGACTTGCTTAATGTAAGAGCCACATACGATAAAGTTCAGATTCTGAGAGCCAGAAGACATGAACAAAATTTACACATATGTTTTTGCTACATACAGATTTTGTTACAAAATGTTTATAGAAATATTAAGAAATGCATGTGTGCAATAATATTTATTCGTATATGTAGTTTTTAAATTGTTAATTTGTATTGATTTCTGTAATTACAAAGTACACGCACACACATATATATTTTTCTTTTCACCTTTGATAATGAAGTCTGAAGATCCAGAGAAAAATAAAATTCTCTAGTGAAATAAATTATAACTAATGGAACCTTAAAGTGGTCTGTTTTTCTTTAAATTAAATTATTCGCTCTGACTTAACATTTCATCCTCTTTGGGATTATCCATATGGATTACCAAGATTTTCGTTACTTAACTCTCTCTCTCTCTCTCTCTATCTATATATATATATATATATATATATATATATATATATATATATATATACACACACACACACACCTAATGTTCAAGATCTGATGATTGTTTTAACGATATTGAACATATACAGTAATGACCTACAGGAATTTAACATTTTGTATTAACAATGATGAAAAAGGGGGCCCAGCCAACATATTTCCACAAGCTGCATATTAAAGATCAAAGAGCTGCATGTGGCTTGTGTGCTGTAGTATGGTCACCACTGGAGTAGTCTATTACAACCTCTTTCTAACCTGGTCAGACCATAATAGTGTCAGGGTTCTATTGTCAGGATTTGGAACTGTTGCATCAGAAATTCTAGTTGTAACCCAAGAGTAAATGGCTTACCTCCTGGTAGAAAGCAGGTTTGGACATGTCTCATGTGCAAAGTATCCCAGAAAAAAAATGACGGCTTTTGAGTTTTATATTTAAGAAACAATAGATCTTGGAGTTGGATATTTTCAAGAGGTTTTTTTTTTTTTTTTTTTTTTTTTTTTTGCACCTATGCAAATTTGACCTGTCACTAAGGCTACAAAACGTGTTTGACAAGGCGACGGAGCAATGCGACTGTGGTAGCAAATAGAAGACATGTTGGATTGTTTAACTTAGGCTACACTGTTTGGTGAATAAAACAGATTAAGGAACTTTATTCCAATCACAGAGAAACTGACTACACTAGTAATAACTAGAGAGGAGCTGATCTCGTTGCAACATAATGCAAGGCCTTGTATTTTGTAAACTACCTAAACTACCTAAACTAAAAGATCCTTCACCACTTTTCCTATTCATTGGACTTATTCACTATAGATTGTAATTTTTGTTCTGGGACTTAGATGCAAATTTACAGAAAGGTGGAAAACCTATGACAACTCCACTAAACCAATTTTTATTGTGATAGAATTAATTCACTACCAGATCATTGGCAAAATTGTGTCAAATCCAAGTGTTTCTTCTATGTGCTGTGTTCGACCAGCACATTAATGATCATGGCTCTCCACAATTTCCTGTCCTTTATAGCTCTTCTCACCTAAACTTTGTTCTGCCACCCATTTACTCATTCTTGTTAGGTAGGTTATGTGTTGCTTTTCTCTGACCCTTTTGTCTTCAATCTGTCCTGTGAATATCAAATTTTTTTCCTCGTTATGTGTCCTAGAAATTTCAACCGTCTCGTGTCCTTTTCATTTCCATTTTCTTTAAAACTTTGTTGTTGCCAGTATGTGCAATCCTTCTGTCGAACCACATTTCTGTTGCTTCAAGTCTCTTCTTCATCTATGAGGAGGTTGTACAGCATTCACTGCGATATAGAACTGATATTCCATAACAGGTCAGTGACATTGATGAATGAAGTTGTGTTTAAGCAAAGTTAGGATATTTTATGTTAATCATTGGTGCTTGAAGTGTCTCCAAAAAAGGAGAAATACAGAGGAAGTTAAAACAATTTTGTCCCTAGTCTCATGTCTGTGTGGGGGCTCCCACTTTCAATCCTGCTTTGGGCCATATTTCATTTGAGCAGGCTCAAAGGTAAATCTGTTAAAACTTCATTTAATTGATCTAATCAATTTTTTGGGTTTCAAACTAACAATATATATTGGATAATTGAATAAGTTTATTATGAAAGAACTTTCTTTTTTTCACTTTTTTCTTCTTTTTTTTCTTTTCTTTTCTTTTTTTTTTTTTTTTGCTAATTACTAAATTTCCATCTGAAGCGAAGCCGAAAAGCCGCTGAAGGTAGTGTTTTTGACCGAGATTGTTATATAGGAGGAAGTAATTGAAGATCTTAACTGTTCAAACCTAGTGTTAACTGTTATCTTCCCCCTCCTATCCATATAAACTATCCTTTAATGTAACCCTCTACCTAGAGTGACTCACGGGCCTTGTACAGGGTGAACCTTACTGTAAAAAGTTTATGAGGATATGTAATGATTGACCCTAGACTTGATGAGGTTAAAATTGTATTGATTAGAGAAGCATTCTCTTTGGAGTTTGTTCCACAAAGTAGTGCTTCTTGGGGAAAACAGTCTGAATGGAACTTCTTTTTTACCAATGTAATATGAAGGGAATGAGGATTATTCAACTCTGTATATATGCCATGGCGGGTCTTAGCTATAAATGTCTGAACTGGAGGAACTCAGGAATGTATCTTGCCTGAACATTTGCCATGGAAATAATGATAGTAGCAATATGATTGCAATATTTTATCTATAGGAAAGTGGTTGCAGGGTCAAAAATAATTCATCACCCACAAGGCTGTGTAAGTTCTTTTGAAGTCTGTCATGGCTGGAAAGTGAGTATTGGGCAGCTCCAGCCTGGATATTGCAGCAAGATTGCATTTTAATTTTAGATCAAATCTTTTTATTTCCTCAGTATTGTGATAGTAGATGAATTTTTGTTTGGAGTACCAGTCATACTGTGAGACTACCACAAAACTCCACAAACACGACACTCATCAGCCTCTGCTGTCCCCCTTATATTCTCTTACTCATGCTCGTTTTATCAAGTGCCAAGGCTCAGAAATTTGCATAAGCCACAAATTCATTTCGCAAAATATCTGAGCTACAAAATCAAGTTGTTCTTAAATTTTAGCTTTTGGATCGGCCATGTTTTCTTTCAAGTATCTTGCACGTACAAGTGTGTTTTGTTCCAGAAATTTTTTTAAGGAGTTTATAATATATACATGGTGTAACAGCAAAATTGTCTAAATCGTGTTACAGCAAAATTGTCCATCCCACAAAATGTTTAATATCTAAAAAAAAAAAAAAAATTGATCTTGGAATAATATATATTTGAACTTTATTTCAATCATTCATGAGTTTTCGATCCTTAACTATGATTAATTAATAATGAACATGTTATTTTCATTTATGATCGATTTCATCATGGTTATTATGTTAAGCTTGGAGATTAATTATACATCATTATTGTCCAAAGTAGAGTCCAATAGTGTTATAAAAACCTTGGAGAATTCCAATAAGATATCTTTAATCATTTCTAAGATAGAGCAGTTCAGAGCTTAATCTAACAAATGGATAATTTTGCTTTTACACAATTTGTACAATTTTGCCGTTACAACTGATGCTTTTGTGTGTGTGTATATATATATATATATATATATATATATATATATATATATGTGTGTGTGTGTGTATTTAAGCAGTAATCTTTTATTTAATTTTTATTGTGTTCGAACAAGTGCTTTTTTTTTTTTGGGACACAGTGTGTGTAGAAACTGTCCAAATGTTCTATAATTCCAAGCGCTTTTGGCTATACTTTAGCCATTATCAAGGATAATTTTATTTTTTCAGTTTGAGTGTGTGTATTATTTGTATGTTTTTTAGTGTTGTAGAGATGTTTTATTTTCCGAAACAGCACATTGTGGCCATGTTCATAGTTAATATTATTAAGTGTTGGCTTTTTCTTTTTTATTATTAAGGCTTCCATTATTTTTAATCTTTTTTTTACATGTGGATGAGGTTATTATGTTTGTGATTTCTACTAGTATGTTTCGGGTGGAGTCTAGTAAGTTTGGGTGTGAGTTTAAATGGATTCTAATAGAGCTGTAGTCATATAGGTGTGATGTAAGATGTCTAGATAGGCATGTAGTCGTGTTACTAATGTAATTTATGAATTCGGTTTGATCAGGAACACAGTTCCTTAAGGGGAATTTGAACTCATAGATAATGTTCGTTCGTTTGTTGTAATTTTGACTTAGCTGGTGTGTTGTTATTTTTGAGGATAAGATTAGCTGTCTTAAATTTTTTTATGATAGATAATTAATTTGATTTTTTTATTTGATCTCACAATGCTTTGGCACCAATGTCTTTATCGACAGTGGATAAAGGCGTTGGTTAGATCCAGTGACAGGACCCAAAAAGTTGTGAGTTCAATACCTGGTTAAGGCAGTAGAAAACTGATAACTGACATCCATTAGACATGGCATGTGGAACTAGAACAGTCTACCCCAGCAAGTGAAATAAAGGGTTCAGTTCAACATTCCAACCACCTGAAGAAGGCCAGAGCATACGTCGGCCAAAACGTTGTGGTAAATTTGGCAACAAAGATAAGGACAATAGTCCAAATAATCTAAATAGTGCACATAATACCTCATCTCAGAAATATAGATAAATACTGAAATTTCTTTCTTTTTCTATTTGTTTTCACAATTTTTATTTACTTAAATTTGTGACAGTAGATGAGTTGTTTATTTTTTTTTTTTGTTTTTTGTTTTTTTTTTTTTTTTCACCCCCAGACCCATCTCCCAGAAAAAATGAATTGTTTAAAAAGAGGAGTATATTTCTAAAAATATATAAGCACAGATTTAAAAAAAACAAAAAACAAAGCAACTTTTCTCAATCAGCCGTGACATCATCAAATCTTAAGGTCAGTGGTTAGATGGTTTAGTTGAAATTATAGACTAGATTGTAGTTGACAAAAATCTACAATTAACAGAACCAACACAAAACACAAATTTAAAAAAAAAAAGGCCCAAAATATATTTAAAAAAAAAAACAATAATGCCACTCCTCAAACCACCATGAAACATGAGGCTGTGAAATAATCTTGGCTACAGAATGTATGAGCTTGTGTGTGTGTGTGGTCAGGCATGTTAAAGAGGTGTGGTAAATTTGGCCATCTTTTATTCTGTTGATCTCTCTTTCTCTCCACCTCTCTCCCCACTCTCTCTCTCTCTCTCTCTCTCTCCTTCTGGTTGTACTGCTGCTGACAGACTTGGCTGTCTACAAGCAGACAAACTGGTAGGAAGATCTTTTTGCATTAAAAAAGATCCATCCACTGCAAAACCATGTAAACTATTCAGCAAAATATACGAAGCCTTCTATTATCTTCATGTAGATGTGGAGGTTGCAAATAGATCTCTTCATTGTAAGCATCGTTTTGGCATGACTTAGTGCATGTTTTATTTAAATAGGATGTGAGGAGGCAAGTGGAGCTGCACACATAAAATACTTCTAGCAGTAAAAGTTTGTTTTTATTTCATTTATTTTTTTTAATTTTTTTTTTTTTTGCTATTCTCCCTGAAAACTTTTTAAAATTGGAATTGTGAGGAAGAATGTTTGTTGCCTTTCAATACATGAATGTATGAAATGTTTTCTTATATGCGTTAAAATTTTTTTTCCAAAATAAGAGATATGAATCAGCTTCAATCTTAAGATAGATTATTTCTTTCAATGTTCACCTTCTGTTCATGCTGAAAGTTCTTAGCCCAACCAGCTTCCCAAAATTTAGCTGATATCATATTTTTATTCATCTATTTTCTTGAAGGGATTCTTGGTTGAGCTGAGAACTTTTTCCCAAAAGAAAAAAAAAAATTCTTTTGCTTTAAAACACTTATCTGATGCTTACTCATTGAATCAAATTTTGGGAAGTGGGTTGGGTAAAAAAAAAAAAAAAAATGTTCAATCCTCTCTGTTTACAAAGTATATTCTATATTTATCATCTTAGTTTTGGGATATCTGCTTAAATTTGATATGATTACGTAGATTGGAAACAAGGAAATATATTAAGATCCTCCGAGATTGAGCAAAAGCTACATTCTTAAATTGTGACAGAAAACTAAAGTCTGATTTCTCATGATTTCTCTTTGACTTATTGGTAAGGTTCTTTAAGACCAGAATCTGTTGGCTAACCCCAGGAAGACTATTCAAAATATTTTTTTTTTCTTCTTCTTCAGTGGTTGGTGTACAAATGTAGATTAGTTTATGTGAGTATCAAATTGTTACAGAATGTGTAGGCTGACCCAGAATGGTAAACTGATGGTTAGAACTCTGATGACCTAAACTGAGTGTGAGTGTAGAATTTTGACACTGATAGATTGTTTAAGTCTTGATATAAGACCAAAAAAGCTGCAAAGTCCGTATGGTTGCAGGAATTGGAAGGGTCAAGATGCATTGACACACCCCGATTCTTTATGTGGGGGTGAGATTTTGACACACCTCAATTCTTCATGTGAGGGTGAGATTTTGGGCAACTGGCTGACATTCTTTTTTCTCCTCTTGCTTTAATCCTAGAAATGATGTTACAACTACTGACCCTTGGGAAATAAAGTAAATAAAAAGAAAATTCTTCATCTAGATTAGTGTTTCTCAACCATTTTAATCAATGGCACACCTAGGAGCAAATAAAAATATCATGGTACACTTAGCAGAAATTTTAAAGGGTATACATTTAAATGTTATGAAATAAAAACACAGATTTAAAAATCATCACACAGAAATATGAACTTGTGTTTTCAATATTTCTATTTAACTATTTGTGCAGCTTACTTAGTGTGAAACTTGTGCCTGGAATTTTTTCACGATTTCTTCAGTGTTTGGTCGATTATGTGATAAGTAGACTCTCATTTCTTCTTCAGTTGTGCATCGTATTTCTCGCTTCTTATTTTTTATGTTATTTAGAGTTCAGAAGCATCACATAAATAAGTAGAAAATTGCAATAAAGCTGATAAAGCCTTTTTAGTTAATGTGAGATAAAAAGTTTAATACTGATTGATCAAGGCAGTATATTTCCCTAAATCTGATAAATCACTCATTTCATAAGGAAGAAACAAGTTCTATGTGGTTGGCTTTAACTACTTATGCATTTCTTCATCATCGCGATGACTGGTTCCTGATTTTTGATTCTGTACTATTTTTAAACTACCACATTCCCATGAGAATGAATTATTGGAATCTATCTATCTTTTTCTTTATTTGCTTAAATTTTTATTTCCTTGTAAAATATGTATTTAACTTTTGTACTTGTGTAATTACTAAGATTATGACTTGGTTGATAGATATTTTACTTTAAGTTAAATTTCTTTTTCTATTCAAAATTTTGTATGAATCATAACTTTTGATAAGCTGTAAGAATCTGATGAAATTTCAGCTGTAAATTTTGTATCGATTCTGTTTTTGGGCATCTGGAATTTTTTGTACCCTTTTTATTATTGAACCAAATATAATAAAGTTCAGTATTTATCAAATGTCAACTACAAGTTTTGTAATTTCTCTTCAGGACTTTCGATAACAATTCTTACCAAAAGTCCGCATGAGTGATGATTGAGAAAATTATGAAACTGATTTGGCATCAATAAGTATTGAACCATATTATATATGATTTAATAATTATGAAATTGATTTGGCATCAATAAGATTGACCTTTATTATATCTGATTAGATACTTATTGCTCCAGCCAAATATTGAGTCCTTTATTAATGGAAATTCTATTCACCTTAATATGTATTAAATTAGGTACCTCCAAAAATTTGTATACCTAAGGTTTGAATGTATTTTTCATAAAGAAAAATTTGTTTAAGTCAGACAATTATTTGATTTTTGCCAAAATTTCCAAATGAATAGGTTTTCCCCCAGAAACTGCTTCACTAAAAATGGCCATTACTACAAGTAGTACAAAGTTGACAAAAAACGAGATTTTTGACCCAAATTTAGAATGTGTTAGAAAGAAGGAAAAAATTTTTAAAAATAATTAAAATTACTTTGTTCTTTCCTCTTAATAATAACATAAACATTTTGACAATAAAATTTTGTTTTTATTAAGTTTGGGGCCTTTTATCATTATGTTATACTGATTTTTTTAGTAAATTATTGGAGGTACCTATATTATATAATTTTACATATATTAATAGCAAGCAGCATTATTTTATTTTAAGCTTTTTAATTTTTTTTTTTTTTTTTTAATTTTTGCTTATTGCAATTTGATATTATATCATTTTAATCTAATAATAGCTCTGAAAAAATAAAATCCTAGTGGCTTTTTATCGTCGCTTTGTCTTTGGGAGCCTCAGTAAAGACTAAACTTACTAGAACCCACAAGTGCACATAGGTATTTACTTGAGTCATCTAATGAGTATCAAACAAACAACACTAGCAAAGATCTGTATCACAAGCTTGCTAACTCTTGCTTTATGGCAGACGTTCAGATTATATATTATTCTTCACTACTTCTTCCATGTGCTATGTCATGGCTCTCCACAATTTCCTGTCTTTTATAGCTCTTAGTAAATTTTATCTTCAAAGCCTTTTTCTGCCAACCATTTACACAAGCCTCTTTAGGTAGGTTATGCATGTCAAATTTTCCAAGCCCTCTTTCCTCATAATTTCCCCCCTAGAAATTCCAAATAAGTACAAGTGTTTTATTTTTGTTTTCATTTTCTCTAAACTTTTTCTTACTTAAATGCTCAGTCAATGATATCCTCAGCATCTTTCTATAGAACCACATTTCTTTTGCCTCGTTAATAGCAAGAATATGGTAATTACAGTGAAATGGTCAGTTAGCATTGATGATTTGCCCTGTGAGTGTCAGATTTTCTCAGTCCTCTTTCCTCATTATGTGTCCTAGATATTCCCACAATCTCTTTCTGATGTTAAGTACAAGTGTTTTATTTTTGTCTTCATTTTCTCTAAAACTTCTTGTTACTTATATGTTCAGATATGTTCTCAGCATCCTTCTGTAGAACAACATTTGCCTCATTAAATGTGAGAATATGGTAATTACAGTGAAATGGTCAGTTAGCATTGATGATTTACCCTGTGAGTGTCAAATTTTCTAAGCTCTCTTTCTTCATTATATGTCCTTTTTAAAATGACATTTTGATTGAATTGCATTCTCCATGTGTTCATTTTTATGCTTTTTAGAATAATTAAAGAAGTTTATTTGAACTAAAATTGCGCAGGAGGAGCATATTGACCCTCAGTCTCATTTGGGAGGTGGGGTTGACTTGGATTAAAATAAGTGTTTGCTTCTGGAAGCTCTAGTTTAGAATCCAAACTATCACAATGAAAACATTATTTGCATGTTTTTTCATGCAATATAATGTGTGTGTGTGTTTTAACAATGGGTCTGTGTTGTTTGTTTGTTGTGCACATATTGCTTCAGTGACATTCACTGGCAATGAGCTTGGAGATGGGAGGAGCAAAGCATTTTTTCTATCTCACTCAGGAATGCACTGGAATTGTCTTTTTATTTGATTGTCTATCAGCTGATTTTGCCATACTTTTTCCTTCCTGTTTTATCCAGACCAATTTATGGCAGTGTAGCATTTGAAAAATTACTTATTCATCAGTCACAAGCACATTTCACCCATACAAATATATATATATATATACACACACACACACACACACACACAGTACTGTTAAAAAATTTTAAGCCACATTAGTAATTTTTTTTAAATCGGACCAAAAAGTAGTTGTTTTTTACTTTAAATAAGATAAAATTATAATACATGATTTTAAAAAAAAGAGACATGATATTTTTATTAGAAATTTTATTATGACAAAAAGAAAAAAAGCATTTTATGATTAAATTTTGCTCTTGTCAAAATATCCTCCTTCAGCCTTGATTACTGCAGCACAAATTTTTGGTATTCATTGCAAAAGTTTCTCAAAGTATAAGTTTGATAATTGATTTCATTTTTTCAATGACTCTAAGAAGTCTTTTTCATTTTTTTTTTTTTTTTTTTTTTTTTCAATCTTCTATCAAGTTCATCCCCTGCTAATTCTGGGGGTTGGCTTCAAACTGGAGCTGTAGTGTGTGTGTGTGTGTGTGTGATATATATATATATATATATATATATATATATATATATATATATATATATATAAATTATAAATAAAATTTGTAATCTAGCTGATAGATGTAATATTCAGCACCTCAACTCCACAGTTTAGTAGACAAATTTTTTCATCGTTGTTCAGTCCACTGATCAGGTTTCAGGGTCTGATTAGCAATGGTGACATGTAACTTGTTTGGTTTTACAGCAAATTTTAAACATAATTACAGAATGCAACAAAAAAAGGGTATCCACTTCAGAAAAGGAAAAACTTTTCTTTCATAGTTTCATTAAATTGCGATAACACTGTTTACTGTAGTGTATATTTTCTTGACAGATGGTTTTACATTGGCATCCCTTAGACAAGAAATTGAAAATGTTTGTGCAACAATCCCACTTGACAATTTGGCCAATGTTTCTCAAGCAGTAGTTTGCTGTACTAATAAATGTCTGGAAGCTAGAGGCAACTGTTTTAGCAACTTCTGTTATTGTAGAGTCCAAAGGTATTTTGTATTACTGAAATTCCCCATATATAATACGCCTTCATCCATAATACCCACACCAAAAATTGTGCTGAAAGTGTCTGGAAACTGCTTCTACTCATGCATAATACGCACTCCTTGTTTGGTAATCCAACCCTATAAATTGTACCTCTCCAATTTCATTATAGTCAGCATTTCCTACTCTTATTCAAGCTGTAATTTTGAGATATTTATGAAAATTTCTTATGATTCTAAAAGGCAACTGAAATATGTGCCTATTGTGCAGACTCATTAACCTGTTTTTGTTTGATAAAATGTGCAATCTACCAGATCTGTGTGTAGTTTTTCTCAAAAAATGGCTTTAAATATAGAATTATATTATTCTAATTTAGTTTTATGATAATTCTTATTTTTCATTTGTAAGTATTTTTAGGTACATATGATTGTATTTGGCATCCTTATGGGGTCACAATTGCCGAATGTTAGTGTCAAATTGTTGTATATTTGTGGTGAGTAGTCATTATGCAACTGAAATTGACCTATGAAATGGCAATTTTTTTTAAAGATTTTTTTCTTTGTAGCTGTGCATAATATGCACCCTTAATTTTTTTTTTTTTTTTTTTTTTTTTTTTTAAGAAAAAAAAATGTATATTATAGGGAATTATGGTAATTTTGTGATGTCTGAATAAATTTAGTATTACAATATCTATAAAAGTTTTTTCTTTCTTGAAGTGTGTATACATTTTTTTTTTTTTTTTTTTTTGTCAGACTCAATATTTAAGTGTTTAAGAGAGAGTAACATTCAAATATTCCTGTTTATATTTCACTTAATTATTGCATTCAAATAAGGTTAAAATTTATGAATTAGTCTATTAAAGGAGAAATTCAAAGACATATAACTTGAACCTTTCTTCTGATGTGATTGGCCTTTCCAAGTCTTTACCGTTTTTTTTAGCTACCAAGACCAAGGAAGGGGCTCCTTGAATGCATACAGCAATTTCTACTTAATGTCAAATGATACAAAAATTATTTTTTATTTATTTGAATACTACCATCTTTCTCACTTTAATGCTCTTGATGGGTCTTTGAAGGTTTTTTAGTGTCTCAAAAAAAAATAAAACCAGTTCTGACTGTAAAGCCAGATTGTCTTATTTAATAGAATCAGATCAATATTATTTGATATAATCCTCATAATGATAAGTAATTAAAAATCGTCTTACAGCATTGACCTTTACTGTCATGCCTGGGAAGAGACATCACAGTTTCTCTTTTCATCACTTGCTTTTCACCTTAATCTCACCTTTTTAATGCATTTATTGAATGTGTTTTGTACAATACTAGTGCATCCAATTGGTTATGAATTTAATCTCATCCCTGAACACTTTTTGACAGCATTTGCACATTGTATAAGATTTCAGAAATACAGCCACAATGGAATTAACTCAAACAGGATTATAAGACTGATTTCATCAAATATTAGATTTAATTATATACTTAGGTCAGTCTGGCTCAAGGTCACAAATCCTCGGCATTCTTAGAGGTTCAAACTTTCAGCTTTTATTGATCAATTGATTTGTTTTCTATGGCTTATCAATCCTTTGCAGGTTATTTAAAACCAGAAAATATTTTCAGATTGTAAGACTTTTTTCTTATTTTTGGGGAGAGATAATAATGGTCCAGTCATACAAGTTTTACTTATTACCCCATAGCTGGGGGGAGAAGTGGTGAATTTATACCAAAAACAGAATTTGATGAACAACCAAGAAATTATAATGCAGATAAAGAATGTAAGATTTATTTTAGGAGTGAGCTGGTGGTGTGAATAATGATTTAGTGATACAAGTCTTACTAATGAACCCTTAGCTGGAGGGAGAAGAGGTGGAGCCATATCTTTCCCAAGGTTATTTGTGTGTAAGTGAATCTAATGAACATCTATTACACCACCTGCACACCCATTTTACAGCATCTAGTATTTCCAAGCAGTCACCCATCTAACCAGGTGCGACATTGCTTAACTTCGGTGATCATACAGGAACTGGTGTTTCAATGTGATATGTTAATAAGCACAAAAAAAGGAATATTTTGTTTTTTCAGAACAATAGGTTAAATAAAACAAATTTGACAGGCAAATTATGCAAAATAGGAAACTGACAAAATTATTCATACAGTATAAAAAATAGAAAAAAATTGAACAATTTTCACAATATTAATAGTGAATAGCATGGCCTCTCATCTTTCTAACTTGCTTCAGTCCTTTTTATAAAGTTTTTGATGAGATTTGAAGAAGTCTTTTCTGTGATTTTCTTCTATTCTTCAACGGTTACACGTTATAATTCTTGAAGGTTTTTTGGTAACCGACGATTTATTCAAACTTTCAATTCCTGCCATAGATTTTCAATAGAATTCAAGTCAGGATTTGTTGTAGGCCATGACAGAATTGTAATCTTTTTCTGAAGCCATGCAGTCACTGATTTAGACGTATGTTTGGAATCATTATCTTGCTGGAAAGTAAATCACTGACCTAGTTGAAGATTTTGCACTGATATTTGTAGATTTTTATCCAGAACTTTGATATAGTCTGCAGATTTCATTATTCCTCTTATTGCAATTAAATGTCCAGTCCTCCTTGAGCTAAAACAACCCCAAAACATCATTGAGCTGTCTCTGTTTTAATATTGCAACTGTGTTCTTTGGGAGGAAAGCTTCACCTTTCTTGTGCCAAATCTTCTGTACATCATTATATCCAAAAAGCTCAATTTTTGTTTAATCACTCCATAGCACTTGTTCCCAAAAGCAATTTTCTTTGTCCAAGAACATTTTGGCAAAATTAAACCAAACAACAATGTGACATGGTTTGTGAAGAGGGGTTTGTCGTGGTTGGTTTCTATACAGCCCATTTCTATTTAAACAAAGTTGTATTGTGCGAGTACAAACTCTTGGCGATGTCTTTCAAAACAACTCTTGGGTTTGTATTAACCTCGTGACACAGTTTTTGTGCAGTTCCCGGTGACAATTTGGATTTTCTTCTGTGCCCAGTCATATTCTCTGTTGTACCAAACTGTTTAAACTTCTTTATAACGGAATTTACTGTAGATCTAGGGATAGCTAACCGGTTTGAAATAGTGCTTTAACTATTTCCCGACTTGTGGAAGTTAATAATTGTCTGTCTCAAGTCAGCCCTAACTTAAGAATAACAATGGTGACACTCTATGCACCATGTGATGTTCTTTACTGGAATTATCACAAATATCCTACTGAATAAATCGTCTAGAAGGCTTCATTAATAAAATAATTATGTTAGTTACTTATACTTACAAGAATCAATCACTTTAAAGTGATATTTTCTACTGTATGAATAATTTTGTCTTTTCCTATTTTGCATAATTCACCTATAAGATTTGTTGTGTTTAATCTATTGTTCTGAAATTTGAGTTTTCTATTCTTTTTTCTTTTTTTGTGCTTATTAACATAAAAACCTGGCATCATACAGCCATTAAATTCTGAGACATGGATAAAAATATTCAAAATTGATGGGTGTATGAATAATTTTGTCATTGACTGTATATACACAAAAGCATCAGCAAATATTCTGTTGCTATATTCCAAAATCATTGCTGTTGCACAATATGTGGATTTTATGCAGGTCACTAGTGGGACTGAAGTCTCACATACAATGCAAACATAAAAATTGAATGATGTTTGATCCTCATACATCGAAATTGACAGGAGAGCCCATCATACACACACACATTAAGACATGTCAAAAAATAATTGAGACAAGTTTTGATTTAATAGGACATGTCTTAATGAAAACATTCTGCCAAAATATATGCAAAATATATAGTTCATTTGAAGTGGGATAAAAAGAACGTATGTATATTTCATTTAATTCCCCACTGATACATTTCCAATATACTTGATTTTCTCCTCCTCCTCATCACCTTCTACGATACTCACGTTGTGCACTTATTCATTTATTTATTTTTATAAAATATAGTGTTCATAAATTTTTATTTAAAAAAAAAAGAAAATGTTAGAAAATGAATTGACCAAAACTGCCTGAAGATACCAAAAGATAGAAACCAAGGTAGTGGAATTGGCTGATTTCCTAAGTTTCTCTGTATATTCGTATATTCAGTCAGATTTTTGGAAATGAATTAGTCCCAAAACTTGTCAATGCTCCTTTGTGCTTGAAAAATTTTTTTCTTGCTTAGATAAAAAATTAATTTTATAAGTAGCCTGTTAAAAAAATACAAAAGAACTGAGAGCATTCTTTTTCTCTTATATGTATGTATGTGTGTATGTATGTATGTATGTATGTATGTATGTGTGTATATATATATATATATATATATATATATATATATTAGGGACTTATTGGAAAGTGCTCAATATCATTGATAGAGCTAACATATTCATTTGTATGGGTATGAGCTTGCAACCCTGTGTTTCATGCTTTTGCAATCATCAGACAAAGTAACATAAATGGATTCAATTTTTAAAAAATAAATAGTTTGTCTGATGATCGCAAAAGTGTGAAATTCGGGGTTACAAACTCGTATTCATACAAGTAAGTGTATGTATGTGTGTGTGTGTGTATATATATATATATCTCATTTCCTATCATTTTATGCTGTTAATGTACTTTTCTCCTCTTATGAAATGTGTGGGTGTGTTATTACTTGTACAGACATGTGTCACCATTTGAGATTGGTTCAAGTTGACATTTTCTCTTTCATGCCTTGTTTTTTTTGTTTTTTTTTTCCTCTAATCAAACATGACTTGTGTTGTGCTCCTTATAACTAGCCACCTGGTGTGTGTGTGTGTGTAGGTTTCTCTCTACCTTCCGCATGTATACATCAGCACATCTTTGTCCAACGCACACCCATTGTTTGAATGCATGTTTGCACATGTACCAACATGTGCTTCCATGTCAAGTGGCTCCCACCTTTAATACTTCTCTCCCCTGTGCTGTTTAATATTTCACGCTAATTGCCACTGTTTTCTATTGCCTTGCATGCAAATGCATTTTTCTTGTTAAATGTAATTTATAGATATTGCTGCCTGATATTAGATTTTTTTTTTTGCATTTTTATTAAATCACTCATTTCAATCCTTAATGTTCAACAACCAATTTGATGAAATAAAGTCCTATTTAGTGGATTAAGAACATTTTCATCTTTAGTGTTAAGACATGATACTGATATACAGAGAACTTAAAACGATTACTTGGTTACTTATTTTAGTGAATCATTTTAATTACAATTACTGCATCATGACACAAACAATGGTCAGTACATCTAAACCAGTGGTTCCCAAACGATTTGGGGCTATGCCCCACCTTGGTATTTCTAAAATTCTGTCCCCCACCCCTGTAATATTTAATTCTTACATATCGAAAATTTTTACTGCAATTCACGTGAAGGAAGCTTAGAAGGCCATTTACGTGGTCTCTAAACAAGCCTCCAAAGACAATGTTATCCAGGAAAGAGAAAAATTAAAAAAACAAAAAGACAGTATCTGTCTATATTTCTGAGATGAGTTATTATGTACACTATTTTTAATAATTCAAAAGGGGATCCTATTCATAGAAACCGTGTCATATCAGTCCTTGACTTTTGCTGAATTCTCTTCACTGAGTTTTTGTTTACAGATATCATGCCTTGAAAATGTGCTTACGTCATTGATATTTGCATATTTATTTTATACCTTTGTTGGTTTATGTAAATTTTTGCTCTTTAATTACAAATGTGACACTACTATAAAATTTATACATCCTTTGTAAAAAAAAAAAAAAAAAAAAACATCTATTTCACCAAACAATTGTTTATTTAAAATAATTTCTTAAGATAAAATGCATAGAAATGTATATTTTGATTTACACTATTTAAGAGAAAAATTAACCTATTAGGGTACCTGGGTAACCTACAAGGAATTCTAAACTGAACCCTTTATTTAATCTATGTAGGTATAATCTTCTCATTTCATTGCTCATGTCTAGAGATATCGTTTAGTTGAAGAAGGCCAAAGAATGCAACAGCGGAAACGTTGATATAACAACAAAGATGAAGACAATAGTCCAAATATAAATAGTGTAAACAAAAAATCAGAGAAAAATACAAAAAAAAAATTTGTTTGTTCTTCATTTAAACGATGTATTTTTTTTTTTTTTTTTTTTTAATAAAATATCTGTTTTCATAGATAGATATTAATAACATAAACACTCTTTCAAACTTCACATTTGTGAACAGCTAAATCCAATAAACCTGTAAAAAGTCAGGGATCGATTTTACACTGTATCAATATTATGAACAGAACCCCCACTTCTAAAATGATAATAAATCAATATTTCTTGATTCTAACAAATATTTCCCTATTTCTTATAAGTGGACCAGTCTGCTTAAGTAGTGCATCTCTCAGTAAATCAGTTTGCCTACCGTCTGGCTCACATTCCTTCCAGGTCTTTTTAACAGGAGTAGATTTAGTTTATCTCTTGTTTCCTATTTTTGATTGGGTTTCTAGTTCCTTCTCATGTCTACTTAAATGCTATACTTCTAACATCACCACTTAAACTCTGAAATTTATACTGTTTATTTATTTTTATTTTTCCCCAATAAGAGGAGCTAGTTTTGCCTATTATCAAGTTCACACTCCTCTCCATTCTATTGAACAGGAGTAGAAGCCTATTCTCTGATTCCTGTTTATGATCGGGTTTCCACTTCCTTCTAAAGTCTTTCCCTTCTCTTTTGCATCCAATATCTCCTTGTGTCTTAGTGGCATTATTGCCTTGCTTCAGGTGAATTGATTAAAAAAAGAGGAAATTTGGTGCTGTTTTAGAAGCAATTGCTTTCTTGTAATGATAAACCGTTTTGTTAACAAAAACACTCCAAAATAGTTCTCATTAAATATTTACTCATGAAAATGACTTCCTCTTCTTGCCAAATGAATCCAAATTGCCTTTTTGGAACTAATTTTTTGACTTGCTAATATTTGAGCAACTTAAATTAGTTTTTGTTGCCTGCAAAGCAAATGAAAAACTTTAAATTTTAAAATTTATAGTTTGTTTTTACCTTCATTTCTTGAGGCATTTAAAAAAAAAAATACCCTTTCCACTAAAACAAAAATGACAAAATTATTCTTTGTCAATTTAAAGGGTCTACAGTTAAATCACACTGAAAACACCGGTTATCATTCAGTCATTGAAGTTAAGCAGCATAGTGCCTAATCAGTACGTAGATGGGTGACCACTTAGGAATATTGGGTGCTGTAGGCCAGGGGTTGGCAATCTACGACACACATACCACATGTGGCATGGCATGCAGTTGCAAATGACGTCACAAAGTCCGAACCAATAACTACTACAACACAAAGACATTTGGCCGTTTCAATTTTAATATATACTAAAGTATATATACTATATATTACTATATAAAATATATTGTATTACATGTATAATGAGCTTGACTTGTATAAAAATATATAACTTGTTGGCACACTGAATGATTTTAAAACCCTAAGTCAGCATATAGTTACCAAAAGGATGCTGACCATTGCTATAGGCAATGTACAATATGAAATATATTTCAGCTTTATATAACCCACAAAGGATTCAATAAGTTGTAAAAAACCAAATCAAAGTCTTCCTTATTGCTTATGGACTCTGTCCCTGGTATCCTCAGCATCCTTTTGAAGAACCACATTTCTTTTGCTTCAAGTTTTCTCTTTATCTGTGAAGAAGTTGTCCAGCATTCACTGCCATACCAAAGAATTTATATTAGATAGCAATTCAGCAATCTTTTCTTTATTTCTAACAAAATTTTCTAGTTTCTTAATACTTTGCTTAGCTTTTAGATGACTTCTTTTTCTATTCCAATGCACCTTTTTAATTTCACTGTCACATTTTCTGTCCTTTGTTAAAACACATTGCAGATATTTCAATTTTTATACTTGCTTGTTTTTGGTATCTCTAATTTTTGATTTGCTATTTACTTTCTTCAAGAAGAATGCATTTGAAAATATGTTCATAGGCAGCTCATTTAAGAGACATGTAAAATTTGGTAAAATCTCTCCTGCTAGAGCAGTGAGAGGCTTGCAACATCTGTGAAAAAAGGTTTATAGGGTGGAAAGTAATTTGTCAACTACGAAGATGCTTTTGAAGTCTGTCAAAAATAGAAAGTGAAGAATGAGCAGTTCCTGTGCTTGTTTTTGGTATCTGCAATTCATAGTCCACAATTTACTTTCTCCAAGAAGAATACATCATATGATTGCATCTGAAAATATTACTGTTTATGTGACTATTAATTGTTGCTTGGTTAAAAGTCAGGTTGTACTCTAGTGTAACCTCTTCATCAGAGCACACTTCCAATAAAGGTGACTTAATCAAGTGATACATAAATTCTAGCTATTTCAATGAACGATTTGGTATAGTTACCTAAACATCTTTGCTAAAGATAAAGAAACTATGATGAATGAATCAATGTATAATAATCACATCTAAGAAATTTAGATAATTTTTTTTTTCTTTTTGATTTATTGAATAATTTTATAGGAGGTGAATTGGAGCAATTCATTTAGATTGTTATGTCTTGTAATGGTATTGTTATGAATACCTATATTAAATGATATAATCCATACAATTTTCATTTAAGAATTTATTTTCTATATTAGACAAGAAAGAAAAGTCTGGTTTTGTTTATTCTCGAACAATAATTTTCAGCAGTAAAATAATATACTAAATATGTAAATATATAAGTAGCATAATATACTAAATATATAAATATAGCATAATAACTGGCATAATACACTACATATAAGTATATAAGTAGCATAATATACTAAATAAATACAAATCATGTAATATACTAAATACATAAATAGCATAATATATTAAAGTTTAACTGTGTAGTCAAAAATAAGAATATTTAAATATGTCTATATTTTTGAGATGAGGTATTGTAATTAGTTGCATTGTTCAGACTGTTGTCTTCATCTTTATTGTCATGGTCCAGTGGATAAAAGCATTGATTGGATCCAGTGACTTGACCCAAAGAGTTGTGCGTTCACCACTGCAGTAGCAACGTATTGAACAGAAACTTGGAGAGTTGAGTTAAAGGGAGATAACTGAAACATCCAGAAGAGGCATGGCACGTGGAACTAGAATAATCTACCCCGGTGGACAAAATAATGGGTTCAGTCGGAAATTCCAGTCACCTGAAGAAGGTCAGCGTGTACAATGGCAGAAATGTTGTGAATATCACAATAAAGATGAAGGCAACAGTTTGAGAAAATGTAAATAATATTTAAATAGTTTTGCAATTGCACCGGTTAAATTTTCTGTATAAGTAATTTAGGATTTTTATCTGTACAGTTAACTTATCAAAGGATGAATTGTGCTTTATAAATTATTACAAATGAATATTCTGAGACATTTTGTCTGGATTTCTAGGATGTGACGTTACCCTTATTTATATTCGGACTATAATTTTGAATTCAGAATTGTCCTTCTCTTAGGCTGGTATCATGAATCATATCAAAGTGTGATGGCCATATTGAAGTAATTTTGTAATTGCATTGGTTAAATTGTCTGTATGAGTAGTGTAGGAATTTTGTCAATACAGTTAACTTTATTGTTGCATGTAAGAAAGAATTATTCAAAGAAATGCAAAGCAAAATAAATAACAATATCATAACCACCTCAT
This sequence comes from Acanthosepion lycidas, assembly GCA_963932145.1. Lineage (NCBI taxonomy): Eukaryota > Metazoa > Mollusca > Cephalopoda > Sepiida > Sepiidae > Acanthosepion > Acanthosepion lycidas. The sequence goes on from OZ010587.1 coordinate 12,399,961, forward strand.
CCATCCCATTTAATTAAACATCCCATTATTATGGGATGAGCATATTCACTTATTTGCATCAAGTAATAGCCTCACATAACCATAGCAATGGAATATCTCATTGCTAAAATTGAGATATTAAACTTTGTAGCTGATAAATATTCAAAATAACACTGATATTACAGAATAAGTAACTTAGTACTTACCATATATATTTGAATATCATGCAACCTTTGAAGACCAAATTTTGAAGGTAATTTCACCATACTAAATGGGTATATAGTTTGGTCAACAGTATAACTAGGGTCAGCAATACATACACTAATTTTATATCTTGCGTATGATAAACCTTAAAATTAACTTAAAAATTAGCTCTTCAAAAATTTCATAATACACAAGTATATACGGTAATTACTTATTAAATACTTATATGGCTATTAGAAGCATAATATATTAAAATGGGTTTTTAGTTTCCTCTGTGTTTATCTACCTAAACATTTCAGTTTGGTTCTCCTGCTAACAAATGATTTATTTGTGGTGGAAAGTATTTTTGCTTCTCTGTGAAAGTCTAATTTGAATTTCTTTTATTTCAGCTTCAAACAAAATAATAGATGTGTTTTTGGTTAAGCTTAACCCTTTAGAATACAGCACACCCAAAACCACACCATAAATATCATCTCTCAATGTCTGTGTTTGTGGTCAAAATCTCACTGTTTGTATGATTTTCCTGTGTTATTTACGATGATGTCGTCATATATTATGGCAGAGCAGACTATATGGGGGTGGGTTTATGGGGCCATGTTGAAGATTGAGAGATGATATTTAATGCTGAGGGGTTAATGTGATTGAGAGAAAAACATTAATATTTTCATCTTGACTTTCTGTCTGAATTTCTAGGATGTTGCATTATCATTATTTACATTCAGACTATAATTTTGAATTTAGAGTTGTGCTTCTCTTAGATTGGTAACTAATCATGGTTAGAGATCGCTGCCTGCCCTAATATTTAACCCATTGCTGGGGAGGCAGAAAAAGAGAAGGATTCATACCTTTCTCATGTTTGTGTGAAAGTGAATGCAACAAACAGGAATTCAAACTAGGCTTGCCAATCTTTTGTTCCAAACTCACTAGCCATCTTACCATCTTACATCCCATTATTTGCATTCGTTGTCCTCATCATGTTTTAGCCATTGCGTCTCCCATCTTCAGGGAATTTCAAACTTAATCCTTTGTTTAATCTATGGGGATAGATTGATCTTGTTCCACTGTTGTCCATGTCTAAGGATATTTAATTTTGTTCTTATTTCAGCTCAACATCAGTTTTTTGTTTGTTTTTTGTTTTTTTGTCTTGAAAGAAACTTTCTTTATCTTCAGTTTCACAGTTGTTGTCTATCGATCAAAGCTGTTAGAATATTTTTGTCAAAATCTTTTAACTGAAGCATTATCACTTACACAATTTATATTCAGAATATTTATCACAGCGTTTTGGCTGTTGTGCCCTCTGGCCTTCCTCAAGTGTATATCGGTCAGAGTAACCTACAGGGAATTTTGAACAGAACCCTTTATTCAATCTACAGGGGTAGAATTATCATATCTGGTCTTTTGTTCATACTGAATAGCAGCTCATCTACTGGAGATATTTGAGTATAGTGTGAATTTTTTTGATCAGTTTTTATTTACACTATTCACAGGTAATTTTTTTGAAATGGGTAAAAATCTTGCATTTTCAGTGACCAGTTGTACTATAAACTGGTAAATCTTTTCTGGTTCAAATTCATGTATTTTCAGTGACCATAATCTACTTGGTAGGCCTACATTCTCACACTACCTATGGCTAATCTTAACGGTACAGGTAAGCTCCATTAGCCTGCCCCCTGTATCCTAGGCATGGACGAAAACAAAAATATGGTATTTAAATCTTTGTATCAGATATTTTCCAGTAAGTGGTTTTTCTCACCATTTTCCGATAGCTTTGTACAAAAAAAAGAATGAAGACCATTTATTTGCTAAATAATATGTCCAGGATGATGCGCAGTATGGCAATATTTAACTATGGAATGTCTACTAGGATTGCTCAGAACAGGGGGTCACATTATATACACAAGCTATATGAAAAAAAAAAAAATCAGGTTTTTCACAAAAAAACTTTGGTTGCTGTATTATGCATGAAGTAAACTTATATACAAGTATATATGATAATCCTGTTAGAATATAAACGTTTGTGTGCTTGTTCAGTTTCAGTAAAGCTTTTGTTTGTATATATTCTGCCACATATTCAAATTAAATATAAGGTGTTGCACTTGGTAAAATGTGTTAAACTCTATTGTACAAACTTAATATTTTTTTTATTTTTTACATTCAAACTAATGTCCTCATCTTTGTTGTTATCACACCGTTTCAGTCATTGAGATCTCGGTTCTTCTGGTTTCTGGTGATCTGAATAAACTTCAGGGAATTTCGAATTAAACTCTATTTAGTTTACAGAGTAGATGACTCTATAATGTTAATGTCTAGGGATGTTTTCTCCTTTTTATTTATTTATTTTTACTTCTGCTTAGTTATTTCTTAGCTTCTACTCAATGAGTCCGTACTACTCAGACCCAAGATTGAACTCACAATTACTTAGCTAACAAGGCATGTATTGTTCCCAGTGCAATAATTGTGTGAATACTACTAATAATTAGATTATTTTGTCACCATATCACTTAGACTAACAAAAGCTATTTGTTGTTAGTTTTCAAACTGATTTTGTAGTTTTACCATTGGACTTCTTTTTGTCATCACATTAACTAATTTCCACCTATTTAATATATATATATATGTATATATATATATATATATATATATAAAATTAAAATGCTATGATTAAATTCTGAATTAACAGATTGCAACATATATCAGAGAGATGGAATTTAAATTTTTATTATTGCATTATTCCAAATCATATCTCCCTAATAGCTGTCACAATCTCTAAAATGAAAAACTTAGAGATCTCACTATAATGACATCACTTTTTATCATTTTTGAATCTGAAAATCTGATTTTAGTTGTTAGATTTCTGACCCAGAAACCCATGTTCAATTCTTGCCATGGTCGATTTGTTAATTATAGGAAAATAAGGCATGGTTGTGTTAAAGTTGAGAGTGGGGAAATACTTAACAGATTGTTCTTTTAACAATTAAGGGGGAACAGGCAGAGAAGGGAGAGAAATGGGAAGAAATTAAAAAAAAAAAAAAACACTGGCTAATGTAATGGCAAGTGAGGCCATTGCCTCAAAAACCACAGCACAATGAACAGCATTCAACTTTCAGAACAAAATGCACCAAGGGAACATCTTTACAAGACACTGAATTTTTGACCATAGCAAAGATCTGCAGAGAGGCCATATCTGGATATGTGAAACTGTTCTGTTATTAACAGAGGGGGAAAAAAAAACTGGATGTGACTAACTAGTTTCAACAGACATGTCTGCACACAATTTGGGGCCTCTTTCACATGTCCGTAAGTGACTTCTTCATATCCGACTTGGAAGATGATCCCAGTATGTGGCACTATTAAGAAGTACCTAAAATCACATCACGGGTTGACCCAAACCTTGTGAGTGAAATTGGGTAGACAGAACTTGTCAACAGCTGTGTTGTATAAATAGTTACGTTTGTAATCAAGCATTTGCATGTGAATCAGGTTTCAACCTTAAATAACCCACAAGGGTATTGATGTGCCATTATACAAACCAAAACTTATAACTATAGGAGAATTTTCAATGAGGTACTGATAAATTCTGAGCCCATTCATCATCTCAAAATGTGGCTTAACAACCACAAATCACTGATGATGATGATTCATGTTTTATTATTTCATATGGATGTCTTTGATGTGTCTCATCAGAATGTCAGGCCAGGGCAAGCCTTATGAGCCCAAATGGAATCACTACCAAAAGTCTGGGTTCCAACTTTCAACCAAGGTCTGTAGAACCATAGAGACAGACAAGTGCAGACCCTGCTTAAACATGGGGCCCTAGTTGAAAGCAATTGGTCGATGGTTGTGCTCTGTGAATAGTTACGGTTATAATCAAGCATTTGCAAGTGAATCTCGTTTCAACTTTATATAACCCACAAGAGTGTCGATATGCTGTTAAACAAACAAAATTGACTTTTGTTAAAATGATTCTTGTTCACTTTCTTCAAACAATCAATAAGTCTGTTGTGAAAATCTCTTTCTTTGAGGAAAGGCTTGCAAATTCTCAAGGAATCTTGGATTGCTTTAAATAAAAAATATTAGTCAAACACAAGTGTTTATCAAAAACATGAAAAACTAAATTGTTCCAACTGTAGACAAATTTAATAAAGACAGTAAAATTTCTTTTCCAGATTCAAATGATTCCATTTAACACTTGACCTTAATTATTTTCTAATGAATCTGTTGATTCATGTAACCAAATTTACTTGTGAGAGTCTCAGACATTTGACCAAACACTGACTAATCAAATGGTCTTTGACAATGCAATTGGTAGAAATATCTAATTTCTTATAAGATGATGTTAACCAAATAACAGCAAAAGATAACTGGTGACTTCGAGCCATGTGACAAGAAATAATGCAAATTTGTTCTGATAGTTGTGGCACAATAGATCCCCCATACGACCGGTTGAACACACACACACACACACACACACACACACACACGTCGAGCAGGCCCTAACTGACGTTATCAGGGTCAGAAGTGTTTTTTTTGTGTTTTTTTTTATTAAATAGCTGGAAGATAGTCTTTGAAGTCTAGGATTCAAAGCGGCAACCCACTTGAGCAAAGGAGAAATTAATAAAGAAATAAATGAAAAAGGGGATCAAGTGGCATTTTGTTGGAAACCAGTTGTTTCTACTGGTAGCCATATATAGGTATAATACTGATAGCCCTATATAGGTATAATAGGTATAATACTGGTTAGGGCTAGACCGAGAGAGGGGCCATTCATCATACCAGTCAGTCACATTCAGTAGTTTGGCTGAAGTAAGATGTCAAGGAGACCTAAGTGCCACCCACCTACTACCAGAGAGAATACAAGGTCTAACCAGGAAACCTCATTGAAATAATCACCAAATTATTGAGAACTGGATCTGTATCTTCATTTCTTGCAGTTGATTTCATCTTCTGTTTCTTATGAACTTTATATATATATATATATATATATATATATATATATTTTTTTTTTTTTTTTTTTTTTTTTTTTTTTTTAAAGCATTTCACCACAAGCAAGGCCATTAGCATTCAAGGGTTTACAAGGAGTGAAAGTGATGGGGGGTGGGGAGACTGTGTATAGAAGGAATTGAGGAAAGGAAAAAGAAGAACAGGGATCAAGGCAACAGAAGATGGCAATTGATGTTGTATTTAAATTTTTGAAGATTGTAGTTATCAGGGGAGCAAGTAAAAGGAAGGGAGTTTCACTGTCGGGAAGCATGAGAAAAGAAACTGCAGAAGAAGTGGCAGTTATATTTAACTATTTCAACAGTAAAAGAGTGGAACCTAAATGCCAATCTAGTAGCACGCTTAAATTCATGTCATCAGGGCATCAGGGAAGATAGCTTGTCAGACCAGTTGCCATGAAAATATTTTAGAAAAGACAGAGGGAAGTCACATCACATCTATGAGAAAGTGACTGAAGTCGAGAGGTCAAGTCAGGACTGATTATATTGCAGATCTTTCTTTGGATTTTGTCTTGATGAACAGTGGGGACACTTAGTCTTTTCTAGTCTATGTACAGACCAGTACCTTATGAGAAATGAAACACAACATGGAGACTAGTACCTAACATGAAATTGATTTGTTTGTGGGTGAGGTAGGGGAATCTGGTGAATGACAGACCTCATCCCTCATCCCATTGTATGTTCACATTGGTAGAAATACTAAATACTAAAGGTGTTTTCAGTTATTTACTAAGCTTAGCTTATTTGGGCACAAGTCTATAACAGTGGGCTACCCAATAAGATCAAACCCTGAGTACACAAAAATGGTCTAACCATCACAATAAATTAGGTACCCACCCTAAGGGATTATTTTAGTTGCTTTGTATCCCGACTTGCCTTCATCATGAAAAAGACTATTTTTTTCCAAATAATTTACTTTGATCAGATGCTATTTGTTAATAAGGTTCAGTTTCCTGTTTTTTTTTTTTTTTTTTTTTTCCTTTCTCTTTTTTGAACACTTTTAGGAAAGAAAATATATTAAAACTTACTTTGTTCATGGTAGATTGATTGTTCTTTTTTTTTTTTTTTTTTTTTTTTTTATGGTTTATCAACCATTTGCAGGTTATTTAAAGCTGGAACATGTTTGTGGATTGTAAGATTTTAGTGGGGATAATAAGGATTTTCTGATACAAGCCCTACTATTTTACGCATAGCTGAGGAGAGAAGCGGATTCATACCTTTCCCAAGGCTATTTTCGCGTAAGTGAACCAGACTTGAATTCAAACTTGGCTCACCAATTTCCAATTCTAGTTGGTGTTCCAAAGTGGTCACCCATCTAGGTACTGACCAGGCTTGATATTGCTTAACTTTGGTCATTGGACAAGAATCAGTGTTTCATCATATGGCCATAAGCCTATTTTCTGAAGATCGGAGATGAGAGTTTGAATCTTGCCAACAGCATTGTCTTTATTTTGATCCTTTATATATTATAAAAATAATATATAATAGTCATAATCAACATGTTAACATTCCACACTACTTCAAATAAAAGGTTAGGAAGGATGCCCCCACCCTCCCACTCAATACTGGAGAGACGGATAGCAGCTGCTGGACATGATAAAGTAATCCTGAAAAATATTCAAGAGAAAGATTTTATAAATTTCAACCAAAAGCCCTACTAGCTTCTTGGCCAATGAATGCCAAGTGTTTCCTTATAAGGAAATGGCTAATATGACCATTAATAGTTATATTTTTATATATTACAAAAATAATATACAGGGGAATCTCAGTTCACAAATTTAATTTGTTCCTGAAGGCCGTTTGTAACCTGAAATGTTCGTAAACTGAAACTATTTTTCCAATAGGAATCAATGTAGAGAAAAAAAGTCACAGTAGAATAAAATTTGGCGGGGGGAAAAAACACAATACATCACACGGATGTATACAACATGGTGGCTGACTCAGAAATTATTCCATTTGGGTTTTAACTTAGTTTGACAATGTTGTTTAAGAACCAAAATTTTGTTCAATAACCAAGGCATTTACATCTTGATTTTCTGTTCAAAAACCAATTTGACATGTGAGACGTTTGAGAACCGAGGTTGTACTGTAATCAAGAATCAAAGTTCAATTATTATTATCTTTTTGACTGACTTCAGATTTTCATGTCAAAATGTATGTCAGGATGAGATTCTTGATAAATCTGTCTAACATCTGTCCCTGAAGAATGTTTGTGAGCTTTATAGAGTCAGATTTTTAGTTGTATAGCTCTAATTAACAATGTTTATTTGAGCACTTTTATCGTTATTATTATTATTATTATTATTGAGCACTTTTGCAGAAGTTCTGCTGACCTAAAAATGTTAAATCCTTGTAATTTTCACATATATGATTTTTAATGACAATATATATTATAATATATTATTTTATAATTATTGTTTATGTCGATCTTGTGCTGCTCACATGTCTGGGTTGACAACCTGAATAAAGTTGGTTAAAAAAAAAAAAAAAAAAATTAAGATGAAAGTAAATACTTGTCAATTTGGAAACGCAGTCGACTGACCAAACATTTTCTCTTGTAATTTTTGATGTTTTATTTTTTTTGCACTTGATCCATGCTTTGTCATTCTCTTCACACTGTGTACATTTATTCAATATGTCTCTTTACTTATTTTGCATTTGTCAATTCTGCTAAATAAACAGCAATAATGTTTGAAAGACAATGTGAGTCAATATCAGAATATTGAGTTAACGGCGACTCTTGTTAATTAAATATTGATCACCTGCAAGGAGGTTGTTAAAAACCAATTTTAGATTTTAAAAGCCTTAAAAGTTACAAAACTATTTAGGCCTCTAGTGATTTTATTTATTTTGTCTTGGCAAAAGAAAGGAAGAATGGGATACAGTTGTAATGGAATTGATAACATGTACAAATCTTTTAATCTCTTTGAAATAATTTAGCTTTTAAAGCTTCATTGAGGAATTTTAATTTTTAATTTTTTTATTTTATGCATTTACATTGAAATTGCCACAGTCTTTAATCTTTGTGTATACAAAACCATGCTGTGTCAAAAGGATGTTTCTTTTTTCCTTGACACTGCTATTATTTTAACTACATTAACTCTTTGGTAATGCTTTTAAAAAGTGATGATGAGAATTTTAATAAAGCCTAAATATGTGAAAGTGAATTTATTCATTTTTTTCTTCTTGAGAATTGACGACAAAATTAATAAATACTATTTATTAGATTGTTTATTGAAATGGTTGGCTAATTGCCAATTGGTTTAAACTTTATAAAATGATAAACAATAAGGTTTTTTGCTCTCCTGTTGTGTTAAATTATCATTTGACATCTATAATTTCATGCCTTGGTTACTCACCATAACACAATAGCAAGCGATTTTCAAAGACAGGTTCATTAATTTCATGCAAGGTTCCTTACTACTGTGGCCTTGTGCCAAACTAAGTCAAGGTTCATAAATGTTTATATTTTCATACCTTACACTTTAATGGAAGCTTTCCTATGGCTTTTGTGGTAGGTTCCTACCTTACTTTTTTTTTTTCTCTCTCTCTCTCTCTCCCTCTCCAGGAATGCATTTTGCATGCTATTCTTTCTTTCTCTTTCTAATAAGGCATATTTGATTGAAATGAATGCTAATTAAGCAAACTTTTATTAAGCCCATGACATTCTCCCCCAACTCCTGTCCACATCTGTGTAGCAATTATGGTGATGGGAAGAGGAGGATGTGGTGGTGGTTTGATGCACTCTTTAAAATCTGAGCCTGGTCACAAGTAGCAAGCAGAGAGAGAGAATGACCTTGCCTGATATTTGCGCTTTGTCATTAAATTCACTAAACATCAGTTAAGTAATTGCTCCAATGAATTGGTTGACTTGAGAAGATTAATCTGTCATTTTTCCTTCTTTCCAAAACTAAACAAAATATTTGGGATTAAATCTTTTTTTCTTTTTCATTTCTATCGTGTTTTTAAGTGATTCTGCCCAGTTCACTTAAAAAAATAGTCAGAATGAATTTTAGAAAAAAAAGCATCCTGTTGAAATTATTGAATGACCTTCCAAAAGTTTATGCAAATTTTTTTTTTTTTTTTTCTGATTCAGTAACAAAATTTCTTTTTTCTTAGGTTATTATTTTTTTTTTTTTTTTTTAATCAGCTGAGGAATAAACAGTTACTAGAAAATACTATGATCCTGCTCGAGAGGTTAAAAAACAAAATCATAGGCACTTCAGCATTGGATTATGATTAGTAAGACTAGTTCGATGGAAAATGTGAGACAGAAATCTGATGGCACATACAAATCACAAAAAATGTCTTCCAGAAACTAAGTAAGGTATTAAGAGACAGGAAAATGTCATTCAAAACAAAGAAAAGAATGCTGGATTGCTATATAATATCTGCAGTGAATGCTGGATAAATCTCCTCTCGGATGGAGAAGAGACCTAAAGCAATAGAGATGTGGTTCTAACAGTACTGAGAATTCTGTAGCCAGAACATGTGAGCAATGAGAAAGTCTTAAGGAAACTTGTACTTACAGTTAGAAAGAGACAGCTGAAATTTCTAGGGCACATAATGAGGGTAGAAGGCTTAGAGAATTCAACACTCACAAGATATTGAAGGCAAGAGAAGTTGGGGAAGAAACAGAATAACTGAGTTTGTGTGAATGGATAACAGAACAGGGACAAAAAGGAATGGTAAAGGGTCAACAATTACTTAGATTGACAATAGCCAGAAAGTTGTGGGGAGCCATAATCACTTACATCCTGAAATGACATGACACGTAAGAAAGTATTTCAGAGGAAAAGATTTTAATAACTTTTAGGATTATTATATGCCTTTACATTGGGACTAGTATTCTCATCTTTGTTGTTATATTCACAATGTTTCGGCCATTGTATCTTTTGGCTGTCTTCAGGTGTCTGTCTTATTCATTAACATTGGGATTTTGAGTTGAACCCTTTATTCAATCCACAGTGATAAATTGTTCTTATTCTACTTTTCATGCTTAGAGAATATCCAAGCAATACATAGCCAATGTCGATTAAAGCATTAATTAAAACATATCTGGTTCCCTAGGAGTTATGAGTTCAATCCCTATGTTGGGTAGTGCAGCAAAGCCAAAAACTCTTTTTCAGTGGAGAAACAGACAAATACTACAAAGGTGAATAAGAGTGGTTCGGCTAGATTGGCAGTTAGGTGTCATCATTTTTACTGTTGAAATTGCTAAAAGTAACTATAAATACTGTTCTAATAGCTTCTTCTCTCACACATTTCATGTATGGAACTCTCTTCAAGCTTCTTGATTTCTTGTCAACTACAAAAGTTTTAATGGAACGTTAATCATCATCTTTTGTCTGTTTGAATCCTCTTTATTGTCCTTTTTCCTTTGTTACATTTTCTCAGTTTTCTTCACTCTCAGTAACCCCTTGAATGTTAGTGGCTTTATCACCTTCCTTGTGAAATGATTACAAAAATCTTCTGTCTCTTTCATTTCTCTTCTCTTTATTGTCCTTTCTCCTCTGTTACGTTTTCTCAGTTTTCTTCACTTTGGATCTTAGTGGCTTTATTTCCTTGCTTGGGGTGAAATGATTGCAAAAATCTTGTGTCTCTTTGAATCCTGTTCTTTTTCTTGTCCTTTTTCCTACGTAATGTCTTGTCAGTTTCCTTCATTTTATAGGCTTTCAGCTTCAGTAACTCCTTGCATCTTAGTGGCTTTATTGCTTTGCTTGAGCAGAAATGAAGAAAAAAAAAATATTGTCCTAAATGAAAAATAATTCCTTAAATTTTTGGTTTTGTTGCTTGTCATGCATGTTTTTTTTTTTTTTTTTGTTCTTTTTTTTTTCCTTCTCTCACTTGGATCTCTTGTATATCCTGATGAATTTGTGACATGTTTATTCTGATTTTTTTTTTTTTTTTTTTTTTTGTAAGATCTGTTTCGACATTCCAAATTGTCACCATCTTGCCATATATGAGGTGAATAAAAATAGATAAAATTTGTTTATCACTCTCAACATTGACTTTTCTTGGAACTGGCCTCCATTTTGCTCTGTCCATGTTGATGTATTTTTTTCACCTCCCAAACACAAGGTCACATTTAAAGCGTTGTCCCTTACGCATATATAGGTTTAGATTCAGAAATTGTTGAGTTCCTTTAACATTTCTCTTTGGGGTGCTGCAGACATTACGGGTTAACATTGATCTTACCCCTCTTAGTGCAATGTTGAAGTGCTGGGGAACAACCCTCTGAAACTTTTTTCTTTTCTTTTTTTTTTTTTTTTTTTTTTTTTTTTTCTTTAAAAAATACAAATTCTCTTAAAACTGGAAATCTCATTAGACTTTTCCTGCCAAAGTTTGCTTCATTTTTAAAGTGCTGCAAGATATAAAATGTTTGCTTACTGACGTTGCCAATTCATTGGTGCAATGAAATGTTCTGCTTTTCAGCTGAGATTCTTGTAACAAGAAATAAATCTATACTGCTTCAACCACCTTTTCAATAATGTCATTTTCTCTCTTGTTAAACGAAGTTTCTATGCATACTCTGCCTCATATAAAAAAAAGAACTGTCTGTCACTAAACAAAGCAGGTGTCAATTGTAGACACAACCATAACAAAGTAACTTTACTCATATTTACAAGCACACTAGGTGTACATCACTTTTCACTGTTACAATCTCTAATCTTACTTGTTTTATAAGCATTTTTTCCTTTGTTTTTTCTTTCTTTTGTTTTCTTTCTTTCCTGCTATTTTTCTTTTCTTTTTTCGTTTTCATAATAACCATTGAGAATTTAACTGACTTCAATTTTCAAAAACATGATCTTGACAAATTTCCTGCCCAGTGGATTAAAATGATAGTTCTTGACTTTGGTGACATTGCAAATGTGAGTTCAATCCTTGGGTTGAGTAGTGGAGAAAGTAGTGGAAAGCTGAATAACAATAGCAGTACAAATTTTTGCCCTCCTGTTGCTCAGAAATGCAGCATCAAATTGTCTTTAAATTAAGTGGCAGCAGAAGAATTATCGTTGAACTTTTAAGAGGTAGGCTTAAATATTAATGCAACACTTAATTGCAGAAATCAATTTTGACTTATTCTGTAGTTTATTGCTGCTTATCACATCTACTCTTCCCTATTTATTGTGATAAAGACCCAATAAAGAGTCTTCCATGGGAGCTAGCTTAAATGCCGTCTGATGAGGTGGTTTGTAAGCTAGTTTCGAATATATCTGCTTTATCTTCGTTCTCAGAGTCTTTACTGAGTGATATATACATAACTCTGTCCACTATCATTTCTAAACTAGATGTCATCTAATAAAAATAATAAATTTAAACAGTAGTTAAAAATTAATAATAGTTCAAAAGGCATTATCTTGTAATAATTAAAATAACCTATTTTTAAACTTAAAACAGTCGTTTTTATTGCTATGTTGATCTACTGTAACTTTTTATTCTGGAAAGAAACATGCTTTATGATCAATGAACATCTTATTTCTTTGATTAAGGAAAAGTTTTAGATTGTATAAATATCAATTTCCATTCAAGTTCTACTCGTGAGATCCTCTGATGTAAATTTTCTCCATCAAAGTGAAAACCTGCAAGTCATTGATGCAAGACTTTGTAATCTATTAAATCATTAAGGCTTTTTATGACTGATCATAGAAACTGCCAAATAGTGGGTTTGATTGAACGGAAACTTGGCACCTCCCCAGATTTTGACTCTTGATGTACAATAGATATATCAGGAATATACGAAAATGTTACTGAAATGCAAAACATTATTTTAACAGAAATCAGAAATTATCCACCATGATAATATTGACATGACTTTTGTTCCTTCATTGATGATGTGAATGCAACTTAAACATTGATAACAAATCAATTTTAAAAATTTGCTTCACAAAAAATTGAAAGAAAAATACTTCTTACTCCATATTAAAACCTTTTTACTTTTTCCTAAAAGTTCATTTTCACAAATGTAAAAATTGGATTCACTTAACATGATCAGCAAAATGAAAGATTTTATAACAACATCAAAAGAGGTTACATGTTAAATGAAACTCCATCTTATAATGAGATTTACAAATTCATTCACATGAATTAACTTGAATTAAAAAAAAAAAAAAAAACTTGTATAAGAGAAGCTATTTCAAATATTTGGTTGTCATTTTATTTTAAAATATAAAAACAAAAAAGACTGTCCGGGTTGTTGTGCATATTTAAATTGGAAGTTTTTTTGTGAAAAATTAAATTTTTGTTTTTTTTTATATTTGAATCATTGAGTTTCCAAAGAACCTAACTCCACATTTTTCTGATATTCAAGTTAATATTTGTACTCATTAAAACCAGAAAAAAAAGAACCAGTTTAATAACTGGATGGAAAATAGCTTGATTTTACATCAGAATACAATAACTACAAGTAGGTAACAGCAGTTAAAATATGAATAACATCAACCATAAAATTATATGCTCATTTTAAAGAAATTATCATTGTAAGCAGAATAAAAAAAAAAAAAAAAACTTATTTTAATATCTTAGTTTCAAATGTTTAAAGATTAGCACTACTATTTAAGCAGGAACATTTGTATGGTGGGCCATGTTAAACCATGTATCGTCATCACAAAATAAAGGAATACACAGATTATATTTATTTTGGCTGTTTTTATATAAACATGGAATTTACCATGTGCAAGAGGAAATGATTCTTGCATGTATTTTATGAATAACACAAGGCTGAAAATCACAAAATACACATTGCCATGATGCAGAGTTCTCATTTTGGCTGGACATAATATTATATCTAGAAGAGCGGCCAGCCTGAAATTAATTCTCCCAAGAGATTGTTGTATATAGAATAGGCTTAATATTTTTCCAATTCATTGAATACAATGCATGCCAATTCCATATTGTCACAAATTTGGAAATTTATCCAAAATGAGACGTGCACTTCACATGGTTACAGAGTAAAAATGGGTTCAATTTTCAATCTAATGCATAATCTTCAATATAATGTGAAAACAAACATTTAACATTTTGTTATTTTGATTTTCATAAATGCGTTGCAGGATTCACCTCTTTGTTTAAGAGGTGTATGGATGATTTATTAGGGAAGGCATCGTGGAGTGATAGATAGCTGCTCGGATTGAGGAATCAAAGAGCCGAGTTCAAATTCCAGTCAAATCCATTACATTCACTTATGTGCTAATACCCTTGGGAAAGGGTATGAATCCTCTTCTCCCTCCAGCTATGGGCAAATAGCAGGACAGACTGGGTTCTATAGCCTTGGGTGGCAACTGGTCTAGGAGAAGGACAACTCTGAATTCAAAACCTGGGCCTTCAGGTTGGGAGTTGTGCAGTAGGCTCACAACCTACTCACTTAAAAACTGGCTTGTTACAGAAACCACAACGATATCTTGCAGCTCTATATTCCACAAGGAATTTAAAGGCATAATACACACACACACACACACATATATATATATATATATATATATATATATATATATATATATATATATATATATATATATTCTACAGACAATATTAGTGGACTCATGCGAGTCTGCGTAAAAATAAGTAACAAAACACTGAATTTAAAACAAACAGCAATTATATGCATGTATTAACAAAAGTAATTATATATGTACACAACTGAAATAAAAGGAGAAGACATTAAGACTAGCTATAAGAATGTGCTTGTTTGTATGTGAAATAAACGTGTGATAGACATGTGCATGCGGGAGAGAGTTCAAAAGTCAACAGAGGACCAAGGAACCGAATGCGCCCCAGTGGCAGTGTTTTTTTTTATCTCTGTTCATCTACATCTGGCAAAAAGTGAGAATATGCTTGCCTTATAGACTTACAGAGCGACCTCTAGCAGGTGTTTTTTGGCAAAGCTAAGTGGGATAACCCACAAATGTGACACCCACCACAAAAGTAAAGAAATGCAGAATTAAATGTGGAAATTGTTAAAAGTATGAAAATGATCCACAAGTCAATAAACTGTCAATCTACAAAGGCAATGAATTCAGTTCTCAACTATTCTTGTGATTTTTGATGTTTTAGTCATGAATCTATCATCTCATGTGCAGGTCATGCTGTTCCTCATCGGCTTTGTTGATATGTCATGTGACTTATTTCTCTCCGGTTTGTTGATGTTGCCATCCTGGTGTGTCAATCCAGGTCCACAAAACATTCACAAGGAAAAAATGTAAATATAAAGGGAAACTATATTGAAATTCACTATCAAAATTTGAAAAAAAATTAAAATAAGAATATTTTCTCAAATTACCTCCCTTTGATTTTCACTCAACAAATTAAAAAAAATATTTTTAAAATACACAGACTTTGCCTAGTGCTTTGAAAATAAATATTCACTTAGATAATACATTGGTTTACTCTACTTATACATTTATTTGAACCATCCATTTCTGAAAATGAAACATTGCATTCAAACTCTTCCCGATCATAGAACTCAACATGGGGTAGACATAGCTGGTGCAATGTGGTCATACATGTCAAAATTTAACATATGAATTATTAGTTCAATAAATATAGGTACATCCATTGATCTGCAATACTTAATGCTTAAAATGAATTCATAGAAATGAAAAATCTTTCTTGAAGCTTGTATTTTAGTTTTAATTTTAAGCTGAGAGATTAAATTTAATATTTCCAATAAGTAAAAATACTTTGCTGTATTTCAAAACTAATTTTATTTGACTGGAAGGAATTTTTGTTTTCAACTCAAAGCATCAATGATTTTCATGTCATTTTAACCATCTGTAATCATAATGTAATTCTCTTTATTAAAAAAATCTTTCAAAAATAAAATAGACTTTTCTGAAACTTTATTTAAGAAACATTAGCTGATTTTAACTTTAATCTGATTTGAAACAAATATTACTTACTTTAAGTTTAAAATATCTCAGAAATGCATTTTTTAACATAGTGGTAGCAGTTTATTTTAGACTAGTTGAAAGGTTCAATGACAGACGAAGTTTATCTGATGTTTTTCTATAGTAGTCATATCTGTAAAATTTACTGGAAGAATATAATGTGAGCACCTTTTTTATATAATTTTTAAGTACTCAGTAATCTTAGAAATTTAGGAAAATATTCTCTATAATCTAATGTTTTATTGAATTTTAGATACTTTGTCTTTAAATGTTCTATAATTGTTCTAATTTTCTGATAATGTCATGTATGGATGGATGTCTATATTTACAAACATTGGCATGTTTATAAACATTAAAAAATAATTCAATATCCTTTTTTTAAAATATTGAGTTCCATTTACAATTAGTGTATATTGAATCTCTGAAAAAATTTGGTACTGTAAAGTTTTCAAATCCTAAGACCTTATTTAAGAGTGGGACAATCTTGAAATTGTACAACAACTGTCAAGGTATATATGGGAACAGAAAAATAAATGTTGACAAATGCCTGAGTTGAATTGGAAGTTTCTTAATCAAAATGCCTGATGATTGCTTCTTACCTTGAAATATTTTAGTTGCAAACTGAAGTTACTATTCATAATTTTTACCTGGTTTTACTGTTGTTCTATGAGTTTATTGATTATTGAATGCTTTTTTATGTAAAAACGGCTCATCAATAATTTTCATTGGATAGTCTACTACTCGTCCTTGTTTTGAATATTGCTGTCACATCTGGTCTGCTGCTTCTGCTATGTATTTAGAAATTCTTGATAAAAACCAAAGAAGAATTTTTTAATATTATTGGTCCTGAACTGGTATCTCACTTTCTCACCACTGTAATGTAGCTTCCCTGTGCCTTTTTTTATAAATATTTTCATGGTAATTGTTCTGATGAGCTTTCCTCTTTGATGTCTAGAATTTATGAATTTAAGTGCAGTACTAGAATGGCAGCTAGGTCTCATCATTTTAGAGTTGAAATATCTAAATATAACTGTAATTTCTATGCTAACAGTTTTTTTTTTCCCTCACCTGTGTGGACTCTCTTCTTGCCTTTCAGGCCAACTATGATCTTTAAAATTTTAAATGCAATGTCAATCGTTATCTTCTGTCTTTTTAATCCCTGTTCTTTTATTGTTCTCTTTCCTTAATAATATTTTATTTTTGCCATATTCTCTCACACTTGGTAGTAACCCCTTGCATTTTAGTGGCTTTATTTCCTTGCTTGGAGTGAAATGATTAATAAAGAAAAAATATTGTTAAATTTATTCTGTTTTCTGTATATGAACTCATAATTTTGAATAAAGAGTTATCTTTGAACCAGTGTCTGAGTGAGTATGTTTCTGTAACGACTAGTGTATTTAATATATTTCTTCAAATAATCACATTTTAAAAATTCTCTTATGTCTTTTTGAAGCTATCGGAAGGCGAAAAGAGTTTAACAAAAAATGATCTGATAATTTAAAATATCTTTCAATTTGCCTTCCTCCCACTGATGTCTGTGTTGGCTCCTTTCTCATTCAAACATTCTTACAAATTTAATCTGTATTCATTTTCATATTGTTTCCTAAACTTACTCAAATGACTTTTTTTGTTTTTCAAAAAAAAAAAAAAAACTTTATTTGGGCAAAACTACTTTCGAGCTTTTTCTAACTCTTTCAAATTTTTTTTTTAACCTTTGATCAGATTATAGTTTTTCAGTTTGTAAAATTGTTATTTTAAATATCTTTTTCTCTCCAGCCACCCACTTTTGGAAAATTGCTTCTGTTTTTCTGTGTGTAAACAACTTTTATCTATAGAAAAACTTAGACATTAAAACATTTAATGCAAATCAAATTTTACCATTTAAAGAGCGCAATTATCAAATAAACAGAAAAGAAAATCTGGTCATTTATTTTGAAACTTTTGCTAAGACAAAAAAAAAAAATCACTTTTTACATACAAGTTGAAAAAAAAAAAAAAAATTAAAAATATTTCCTCAGTTAAAACATATTTCAACTGTTTGATTTTTATTTTTTGTTTCTTGGAGTTTAACACCAATTCTTCAATAATCCCTGCAAGCATGTGTAGCTTATTGACATGCGTCGACCTCTGTCTGTCTCTATTCCATATTTCTGTCTCTTCCAGAACTGAAGGTCCTCCTGATCAGTCCAAGAAGGCATTGAAAAAGCAACAGAAAGAAGCAGAAAAAGCTGCCAAGAAGGCTGCCTATAGACAACAAAACCAGGCTCAACAGCAGCAGCAGCAGCAGGTCAGTCTGGTGTGTTTTTCAGGGTTAGTACCATTGGTACTAGTAGCAGTACTTATCAACTATGGCGCGACTACTATTCATAGCAGTTGGTTGGTGGGTAGCTGTGAAAAAAAAGAAAAAAAAAAAAAGAAAAAAGTCTTGAATTCAGTGTATTTTCATCCTGTTCAATTTGGGTAATTCATACTAACTCTACAAATAATAGTAGTACAGGTTGTGTCATGACATCATCTACTGTAACTATCCAGTCTTGAATGTAGGACTATTAGTCAACCTATGAATGGTACCCAACTGCTATGCTAGTTGCATTATTGATAAGATTTGTACCAATGCTGTAACTATCATTACCAGTTACCATTCACCTTCAAAAAAGTCTATTCACTTTTCACTACAAAATTATTTTTATTTACCTTTTTGCTTATATCAAATTGATTGATCTTTTAGCTTTTAATCAAAATAAAACTTTCAGATGTAATAAATTTGGATGTTTTTTTTTTTCTTTTTTTTCTTTTTTTTTTATTAAATTTAACTTGATTCATAATATTACATTTTTGGTCAAAATGGTATAAAAATATGTTTTAATATTTCCAGAAGATAGGGTGGTGAAAAATTCTGGCCGAATCTGACTTCCAAGAATCTGTCTAATGACTAAACATCAGAATTAAAAAAAAAAAAAAAAAAAAAAAAAAAAAAATTTTAAAGGGTCTGTTTGTTCAGCTGAGAACTTTTCAGCACCTCTCCATCTCTCCATCTCTCTAATATATATATATATATATATATATATATATATATATATATATATAAAAATTAAATATATTCACTGACCTCTGCTTTCTTCTTGAATGAGAATAAGGTGACTTTTTAAGATGTTGCTTTTTGCATTTTTGTTTTTTTGCATTTGCTAATGTATGCAAATGTTTGAAAAACGGACACCCAGGAAGCCAAAAGCTTGATTATTATTTTCGAAGAGACAAACGCACATATAAAAATGTTCTCTTTGCAACTCTCA
This sequence comes from Acanthosepion lycidas, assembly GCA_963932145.1. NCBI lineage: Eukaryota > Metazoa > Mollusca > Cephalopoda > Sepiida > Sepiidae > Acanthosepion > Acanthosepion lycidas. The sequence continues at coordinate 12,419,317 of OZ010587.1, forward strand.
ACATTAAATGTATTGCATACACACGCACACACACACACACACACACAAAGCCTTGTATAGGATCAGGTAATTCATTTGTTTAATTCGTCAAATAATACAGGAAAATCCTTTTTGAATTGAAAAACACCTCAGTCTTTAAAGGAACTTGACCTTCCATTGTTCCGACTTTATTATCTTTTAACCAAGATTTGAGTTCCTGATTGCAAAAAAATAAACCCAAAAAACAATCATTTTCTTGTTTCTTTAATTTTAATTACACATTTTGCAAAAATAGAGATCTGACAGCCACATCATGTTGAAACACCGGTTCCTGTATGATCACTAAAGTTAAGCAACATCAAGCCTGGTC